>ML271611.1:0-99192 GCA_005239495.1 Nicotiana undulata | reverse complement strand
CTTTCTTCCTCATGAGAAAGTTTCTGAATTCTTTGGTGATCATGGCCATCTCATCATCCTCCAGATCTGCTCCCTCTGTGATCCTTAGTGCTAGACTCTTTTGTTTCTTTGGGGCATCCATTTTCATGGTCTTCCTTCTGAGTTCATAAGCAGTAAGGTTGCCAATCAACTCATCTAGTCAAAGGGTTGCCATATTTTTGGATTCCTGATTGGCAGTTATCTTGCTTTCCCAGGAGATAGGCAGAACCCTTGTCAATATTTTCTCAACCTTGTCTTCTTCAAGGATGACTCTTCCAAGAGACTTGAGTTCATTAGCCAAGGTTGTGAACCTTGTGTACATCTCCTGAATTGTTTCTCCTTCTTTCATAGTGAAGTTTTCATACTGAGAGTATAGAAATGTACCTATAGACCTCTTCACTTGAGTTGTTCCTTCATGAGCCACTTGTAGAGTATCTCGGATTTCCTTGGCATTGGTGGAGCTTTGGATTCTGATGTATTCATCTGGGCCTAGTCCACACACTAGCCACTTCTTGGCCTTGGCATTCTTCTCCCATTTCTTCAGATCCTCAGTTGTGCAGTCAGCCCTAGTCTTAGGCACATCTACTCCTTCAGCAGTTTTCTTCATTGTTGCAAGTGGTCCATCAGTGACTATGTCCCAGAGTTCATAGTCCTCTCCAATAAGGTGATCCTTCATTCTATTCTTCCACCAAGAATAGTACTGGCCGTTGAAGAGTGGTGGCCTTGTAGTTGATTGACCTTCCTAGTTCCCAGGTGGTGCACTCATCTTTGATCTTTTCCTAGGTGTTAGCCTCTTCAAGGATAACCTGCTCTGATACCAATTAATGTTTTAGACTTCAATACTACATAATATTATAAGTTAATTGTGCAGTACCCAATTTTCAAGTGATGTCTAATAAGAAGAACCTGGTTCTTCTTAGTATACTACTTACTACTGTTTGCGAAATAATAAAGCAGTAATAGTAAAGACACAGAGATTTTTACGTGGAAAACACCTGGCTCAAAAGGTGAAAAACCCACGACCTACTCCTCAGTAGGATTTTCTCAAACTCTTCACTAAAACTCTGAGCCAAAACGAACTTACAAAATAAACTCTTTTGCAATCCTAGGACTAGCTCTAATCCTCTTTGTATCAACTAGCCTCTAGCTAATTTCTACAGATTTCAAGCTAACTCTAACTTGAACAATGTGTACCTATTACAGTTTCTTCTATGAAAGATGATAAGATACAATGTTGAAACCCTACTACAATAAACCCAATATACAAACAATGAAACTGTTTCTTCTAGTTGAACTGTAGCCTTTGTATCGCACAACAATTTTTCTTTGCAAAACCTCTGGAACTTTTGCTTCAAAACTTGATTCACTTTTGCACTTGTGTGTCACTCCTTTCAGCAGAAATACTTTGATTATTTATAGAGGCCGTTTGTTGAGTCTATGATACAATTCTGATCCAAATCTTCCTTGGTAGACGATTTTGATTGTAACTCAACTTCCTTCCTCTATTTCTGTCCTAGCTGAAATCAACTTCTGTCTTCTCTATCAATTTGCAACCTTTTCGTATTAGGAGACATTCTCTTAGTTCTTTGATATCTCCTAGACTTGTACGATTTGTGATCCAACTGCTTCATTCAGAAGTGTATGCTATGATGGACCTGGTTCAACTGGATGCCTTTTGTCAATCTTCAAAACCCATTCAGTGATATGGGCCAACATGATCAGATGTGAGACTCAAAGAATAGAAAGGGACAATTAATTCTTGATAATTGCTCTAGATTCTGCTTAGGGTTTGAGAGAAACAATGAGGTCTTAGAAGTTGATAATAAGATCCTTTTAAAGACGTTACTCCTTATTTGACTAGAAGAGAGAAGGTGATCGAATTTGAGTTCTAACAGGATTCTTATAATGATTACTTCGACTGTGAGTATTTCAAGAGTAATTGTACTCTAATTGCACCAGGATACCCCCTTACTCTTTGACTAGAAGACGACTTGAAGTGATGCCAATGGAATTAGAAATATGAGCATAGCAATAATTTTTGGATATTAAGTCCTAGTGACTTAAGACAGTATGACACGTACCTGAGTCAAAGAACCAACTCCTTTGAAACTCCTTATTAGTTTCTGCAATAAAGCTGTATTACTTCATATTAGTATCGTACAACACAGTTATCGGTCAAATTTTCCAAGCAAGTGTGTGAGGTTAATACAAGCACGAAGGTGAATCAAACATATTGTGCAAAAGTTAATTGCGAGATTTGCATTTTCAACATTGTCTCTGGGAAAGTGATGTCTAATGTCAATGTGCATGGTTCTTTTGTGCTGACATGGAATTTTAGCAATGTTTATGGAACTGGTTTTTATCACAAAAAATGGGAACATAATAAACAAATATACCATAGTCCCTTAGTTGTTGTCTTATCCATAGCAACCAAGCACAACATGATGATATTTCGACATATTCATCCTCAACTGTAGATAAGGCCATTGAGTTTTGCTTCTTGGTTCACCAAGAAACCAGAAAGGAACCTAGAAAATGAGTTGTTCCTTAAGTATTTTTCCTGTCAACCTGAAAACCTTCATATTCAGCATCAGCATAACCAACTAGATCAAAGTTATACCCTCTAGGATATCATAGACAGAGGTCCCCTTGAGATATCTTACTATCCTTTTTGACAGCCTTCAGGTGAGATTCCTTAGGATTTGCCTGAAATCTTACAAAAATAACACACCGAACACTATATCAAGCCTATTTGTTGTGAGGTATAACGGTGGCCAAATAATTCCTCTATATAGTTTTAGCTCCACATTTTTCTCTTCTTCATCAAGGTTCAGCTTTGTTGCAGTTACAATGGGTGTGTCATTGGACTTAGAGGAGTCTATGTTGAACTTCTTAATTAGTTCTTTGATATATTTCTGCTGATGGTTCATGGTTCCGGTAGGTGTTTGCTGGATTTGCAGCCCTAGAAAGAAGTTCGATTCACCCATCATGCTCATTTCAAACTCATTTCCCATCATCTCAACAAATTCCTTGCACATTGCTTCATTGGAAGCCCCAAAGACAATGTCGTCCATATACACTTTCACAATCAAAATATTATTCCCTATACTACTTAGAAATAAAGTGTTGTCCGCCTTTCCTCTTACAAAGTTGATAGCTAAGAGGAATTTTGAGAGATTTTCATACCAAGCTCTTTGAACTTGTTTTAGCCCAAAAAGAGATTTATCCAGTTTGAGCATATAGTCAGAAAATTCTTCATTTTCAAAACCAGGAGGTTGTTTGACAAACACTTCCTCCTTCAGATAACCATTCAAAAAGGTACTCTTTATATCCATCTGATATAAGGTGAACTTCATGTGGGCAGCAAAGGCTATCAACATTCTTATAGCCTTCATTCTAGCTACAGGTGCAAACCTCTCTTCATAGTCAATTCCCTCTTATTGATTGTTACCCTAAACCACCAGTCTGGCCTTGTTACTTGTGATATTTACTTGTTCATCCAACTTGTTTATGAACACCCATCTGGTACCTATGATAGTTTTGTTCTTGGGTTTCTGTACCAAGTGCTAGACTTTGCTTCTCTCAAACTGATTTAGCTCCTCTTGCATGGCTATGATCCAGTATGGATTCTTTAGAGCTTCTTTGATGGTCTTAGGTGGAATCTATGAGATAAATGGTTTGAATTCGCATAGATTTTTTAGAGAAGACCTAGTTTGCACCCCTGAGTTTGGATCAGAGATGATATTCTCAAGAGGATGTGAACGTTGATGCTTCCATGATCTGATATGTATAACCATCTAGGATTCACCCGAGGAGTGACCCAAAGTAACACGTTAGGTAGATGTGGCTTTATTAGTCTGTTGAGAATTTAGAGTAGTTCTCTCTTCTTCTTGTTCGTCATGATCACTATTAGTTTCCTTGTGGTCTTCGGATCCATCTTCATACTGAGTTTCGACTTGCTTTATATCTCCATCACTAGTGAGTGCTATATCATAATCTACATCCTACAGACCTTTCTCCGCCAAATTGTTAGATTCATAAGATAACATGAATATTTTCTTCTACACATATAGTCTTTTATTAAAAACTTTATAGGCCTTACTATGTGTAGAGTAACCCAAGAAGATTCCCTCATCACTTCTGTCATCAAACTTACCTAGAGCCTTTTTCCATTGTTATGCATAAAACACTTGCACCCAAAGTCTCTCAGGTGAGTGATGTTGGGTTTTCTTCCTCGAAGTAACTCATAGAAAGTTTTCTCAAGAATGGGTCTGCCCATGCTTCTATTTAGCAGGTAACATGTAGTGTTGAATGCTTCAGTCCAGAAACTCTTAGGCGATCCAATAGAAATCAACACGGTCCTCCATATGTCTTCTAAGGATATATTCTTTATTTATACAACCCCATTTTGTTGTAGAGTTTTGGGTGCAGAGAATTATGGTTAATACTATGTGAGCTACAGAACTCAAGAAATTTTGAATTTTCAAACTCAATACCATGGTCAGTTCTTATACTTAATACATTGCACCCCAATTTTTGCTGAATCATTCTAACAAATACATAGAAAACATCAAAGGTTTCATCTTTAGATCCCAAAAACAAAGTCCAACTATACCTATAGAAGTCATCAACAATCACAAACACATACATCTTACCTCCTCTACTCCTTGTTCTCATTGGTCCACATAGGTCCATGTGAAGGAGTTCTTGAGGTTTAGAAGTGTTGACAACCTTTTTAGATTTAAAGGATGGCCTTACATGTTTCCCTGTAACACTGACATCACACATTTTGTCATAGGTGATCTCACTTTTAGATAGCCCAAGGATCAAGTCCTTTGTTGCCAACCTGTTTAGTTGAGAGAGTTTGGTATGTCCTAGTCTTTTATGCCACTAAAGTGGATCATCTTCCACTACACTCAATCATGAGTGATCACCCTGGCGAAGTGACATAATCGATATCTTGTAGACATTGTTATGTCTCTTGCCCTTTTAACACAATTTCATCAGTATCAAGCTCAGTGACAGTGCCAATTTTGTAATTGAATTTTACCTTATTTCCTTTGTCGCCCATTTGAGAGACGCTAAGAACATTGTTTTTAAGACCTACCACATAATATACATCTTCTATAGCATGAGAGAGTTATTTTCCAACCTTACCAATACTTGTTATTTGGCCTTTTTCCCCATTTCCAAATGACACACTCCCTCGTTGGAAGGTTGTCAATGAGAGAAAGTTTTTCTTTTCTCTAGTCATATGTCTTATGCATCCACCGTAGAGATACCGGTCTTTAGTTTCTCTTCTCACCTTAGCCTGCACCAGAGTTCACAAGTTAGTTTTGGGAACCCAAACAATCTTGGGTCCCTTTTTGTTGGAAAAAGGATGAATTAGATCCCTCCTTGCCCATAACGGGAGAGGATTAGAAACTGATTTCTTATTAACCTTAATCCACTTAGTATGGACAATAGGATTGACCTTTGGCTCTTGTTCCTTCTTCACATTTTTAGTAATATCAAAGGTACTTCTAAACTGAGCATGAATTAAGGCAAGACAGGTGTCTCTAAATTGTCCTACCTTTCCACGATGAGTACACATGTTATTGTCATAGATTCCTACATACTTTGGATCAAACTTAGGAACATGTTTTCTGTATCCAAATCTGGATTTGTTAGAGCTAACAATTTTCATTCAGTCAATTCAAGGCATCAGAAGATCTATGCCATTTACTTAATATAGTGAGCTCATAATTAGCCTTTTCAAGATTTTCTTGCAGGATTTTATTTTTTACATTCAGCATCACAGAGATTATCTTTAGCACTTTTCAACTCTTTTTCAAGCTTATCATACATATCACTCATTTTTCCTTTACCATGTATATCAGGGACTTTTTATTCTTAGAAGTAAACTCAAGAACCTGCTTCTTGAGATCTTTGACATGTTCCTCTAATTTAGCTTTGTCAGATTCAAGCTCTTTGATATCAAGTTTGACACATGGAAGATTGCTTATTAACTGATCATTTTTAGAACTCATTTTATCTATTTCATTCATCAAGAGCACAATTATGGCCATTAGTGTTTTTTAGACATAGCATGAATGTTTTCTTTCAAGTTAGATATACTTACTTGGTTTGTTTCATTTTCAGTTTCTGAATCATTCATGTTGTTTCATTTTCAGTTTCTGAATCATTCATGGACATCATTTCTATCATTTCTTCCTCTGTTTTGGATTCTTCAATCTCCATCAATGCCACTTTGATGTCTTCATCTCCAAAGTCAGGTTCCAAGGTCCTCCATATATCATGAGCACAGGTGCAAGAGGACACTCTGTAGAGGGTGTTTCTGGACAGGCTTCTATAGAGCATGTCCTTTGCTTTAGAATTTTTCTGAACTAGCTGGCGATCTTCCTCATCGTATTCCTCTTCTCTTTTGTTGCACTTGTTACCTTCACTATCTATTTTGTTTGGGAGAATTGGTCCATGACTGCCAATTACCCATAGGTCAAAGTTAGTGGCCTAAAGAAATGTTTCCGTACGAAGCTTCCATTCATCATAGTGGTTTTCATCAAGCAAAGGATGTCTTCCAATGTGCATTCCAAGTTGTACCGGGGCCTATGTCAGCACATGTTGGTGTTCATCAATTACAACATAGAGACTTATACCATCATCCTCCTTTTATTCCTCTTTGTCACTTCCATCATCCTCATATGCTGCCAAGAAATCCTGCTTCATTGCTTCAGTGAATCCTTTGCCTCCGCTATCCCTTTTCTCTCATCTTCTCCCATTTCTCCTTTTTAGTTCGTTCTTTCCTCCACTCAATTTTCATTGGGTAGTCCTTGACCATGTGATCTAGCTTGCAACACTTGTAGCACCCATAATAGTTAGCTTTGTCGATCTTCTTGGGCTTACCACCGGTCTCTCTCTTGGATGCATTTTTGGAGTTCTTCATCAACCTCGTGAACTTGGAAAATATTGCTAGATCGGGATCATCATTTTCAAATTCATCATCCTTATAGGCCTTAAGAACCAAGGCCTTATCCATCTTTGGTTCTTCATTTGGGCATTTCTATCTTTCTCATTTCATGACTTTTTGAGTTTCCAACCAGCTCATCAAGTGAGATTTTGTCCAGTTCCTTGGCTTCCTGTATTGTAGTGACTTTTGATTCATATGAAGCTAGAAGGATTCTTAGAACTTTCCCAACCAACTTTTCTAAGGTAAACACCTTTGCAAGAGATTTCAGTCCATTCCCATGGTAAAACTAGTAATCATATCTTGGATGGCTTAGAGTCCTTAATGGAGAAGATCTCATAGTTTCTCATAAGTAGCTTTATCCTTGATATCTTCACTTGGTTTGTTCCTTCATGAGCAGTTTGGAGTGCATACCATATCTTCTCTGCATTAGAGCACACAGAAACTCTATTATACTCAGCAGGACCAAGTCCACAAATAAGGATTTTCTTAGCCTTTGCTTTTTCTCCTTCATTCTGAAATCTTCTACCAAAAATTTGGAGGGGTCCTTAGGAACTGTTTAA
The DNA here is from genome assembly GCA_005239495.1 of Nicotiana undulata. Classification (NCBI taxonomy): domain Eukaryota; kingdom Viridiplantae; phylum Streptophyta; class Magnoliopsida; order Solanales; family Solanaceae; genus Nicotiana; species Nicotiana undulata. The sequence goes on along the minus strand of ML271611.1, from coordinate 91,647 downwards.
TTTTGTGCATATTGTTTAGTAGGATTCAATGGACCTTGGTTCACTATGGTTCATAGTTCATAGTCTTCAGCTGTTAGGAAGTCTTCCATTCTTTCTTTCCACCAACTGTAATATTTTTCATTGAACAGGGGTGGCCTGGTAGATGATTTTCCTTCATTAATTCCGGGTGGAGCACACATCTTGCTTCCAAGATCTCTCTAGGTATTAGCCGTGTGTGTATGAGAGAACCTGCTCTGATACCAAATTTTTAAGTTGAGTGCCCGTGTGAATTACTAAAGAACTTGGTTCTTTGTTGTGTTCCTTAAATGTGAAGTAAATAAGCAGTAAAGTAAATGTAGAGATTTTTACGTGGAAAATCTCCCTGCTCAAAAGGTGAAAAAACCATGACCTACAACGTAGGATTTTCAATTTCAACTCCACTAGAATAATGAGCCAAAAATGTATCAATTACAAGAATGTAATTCAATACTCTCTAGTACTCCTACTACAACTATTTGATTTACAAGTTACTCTAACTTGAAAAGAAAAACACTCACTCCAACTCACTAATTGTTTATGACACCTGATTACAACTCAATTTCCTAAAACACTTTCACAAGACTAACTCGAGAAGAATACCATGCAAGTACTTGACTCAAGTAAACGACTTATGACTATTTAGTTTATGTGTAAAAGGATAGTTCAAAAGTCCAAATTCGAATCATATTTAAACTCTTCAATTTGAGATCTTCTAAGAGTCCTAATCATAGTTAGCTTCCTCTTTAATAGGACTCCTACTATTTCAAGGATTTCACAAGCTTTGGGACTTTTGTCTCTGACTGAATTATCCGTATCTTCTTGAGCAACGACCCTTATCACATATAGCAGCCTTGTTCCACCAAACTCGCACCTGGATAACTTTGAGATAAAGTTACTGTCTTGTGCAGACGTACAAGTATCAACATGAGGAGCTGGTCCTTTATTCTGAGGAGCTTGATCTTCCAAACAATTAAGCAGCTATATTAAGGACCTGGTTCTTTGAGCATTTAGTTATACTTTTTTTACCATCAAAATGTCAATACTCAACACATATTTTCAAAAGCAAGATGAATGAAAAATAATATATCTGGTTATACATTGTTTTGCATGAAAACATAAATGCCACTTTTATTGGAATATGTGGCATTGCCTAAGAGGAGGGAGAAGGAAGAAGAAGAGGAGTTTTATTTTATGCATCAACCTTATTCAATAGGGGTTGAAATCAATTGGATCGTTTCAAATTATTGCAATCTCCTGAAATTTGTCTAACTTTAAGTTGTATAAACTTGGTTCTTTATGTGTTATGTTGCGACCAAACACACACGCAAGCATACGTGGCCATCAAGTAATAAAGTGACTCAAAAGTCGGATGTCGAATCCACAGAGACTTAGATCAATCGTTACCTAAGCAAACTAAAATCAACTACTTGTCCAAGGTAATCAAGAGTGATATGTTTCTATTAATCTACTATTGCAAAAATTAAACAAGTAACAACTAATTTATCTAGAATGCACACGTGTATGTTGAGGTTTTAATTCAGAGGAGAGGAAGATTCCAGGGTTGTGGTTGGTTTATCAATCCAATTAAGTTCAATAATCACACTCGTTAATCCAGATTATCTATAGTTGCTAATTAACCAGATCGTTTATATGAATATCATGTTTCCACAATACTACTCGCTTGTCGACAATATATCAATCTTATATCCCTATGGTATTGAGTCCTTCATGAACGAATATAATACGGTGTTCAATTAAGCAAGAGTGTTAGTTATATTCCTATCCTAACCGCGAAATCGTTCCCCGAGCCACGGATTCAGAAACAAGCACTCTTTAATTCTACTCTAATATAAACAAGGTTTTCCCAAGCATAGCATATATAGTAGGGTGAGTTGGTAGCTACAACAATTCACAAGTTAAAACTAGAATTAAAGAAACAACCACAAGACGATAATTCGAATTAATAGAGATCTAATTAATAAACGTTAATAATCATGCCAACCACAACCCTAGAAACTAGAGTGCTTAGCCACTCATGTTCGTAGAAATAATTTTCCAAGTATTTTGCATAAAACAATTACAAATAAAAGATGAAGGAATGAAGAACACGATGATTTTCTTCTCCAAGAATGTTCCCAACGCTTCTCCACTTCAAAAGGCATGTTCCTCATTCACAAGTCACATCTCTCTTTTAAAAAAGTGAGTTTAAAGACTATTTATATGGGATAGGGTTAGTATGGGTGAAATAATACAAGCCCACTTTGAAATAACCTTTTTAGGTTAGCTCGTTCACTCTCTCGTGCTCACGCGAAAGTGATCGAGCAAAGTTCTTCTCTTTTTCTTTTTCTTCTAGGTCTCTCGTGAACTTCCATGCCTTTTTGCTATACTTCGCTTGTTTTTTTTCTCAAGCTTTTCCTCAATAGCTCGTTCACTCTCTCGTCTGCACGCGACAGTGAGCGAGCAAAGTCTTTATGTTGTCTTTTGGTCACAAATCAACTTCTTTTGCTCACATTTCGTCCAAGTTGCTCCTACATATAAGAATGCACGTAATGAGCATAATTCACTACAAAAACTCATGTAACCTACCATAACCACACAAGTTATGAGATGAAAGTACACCGAAAAATATGCATTTTTCGTCGTTTATCAACATCCCAAACTTAAACTCTTGCTCGTCCTCGAGAAACTTTCTACATTTTACAACAACACGACCTTTTTAAACTACTCTCATAACTCAGCATACCAAGAATATTTAAAATATACTAAGCACAATAGTGTAACATCCTCACCTCAAGATTTGATTCACAAGCACCACGCATTTTTCACAACCAACTCACTTACTCTAACATAGAGGTCAACGACTTTACCTTTCCTTCATGAATAAAGTGCACTCACACAAAAAAAAAGAGTAGTTCCACACACATAAAATTCAAGAACAATTAGAAACTCAATATACAAAGGATTCACTCACTCTCAGAAACAACATTCATATGCCACAATAGATGAACCATAGGCTTGCCTGTAGTGTACTACTCTACTAATTGAGCTCATTCAGTGAAGGATCAATTAGGACTTTATTTGGTTGTAATGTAGGCTGGCGGTCGGGTAGGATACATTTAGATATACGAGTGAATACACCTCCCTAATCACTTTAATACATATACTTTAACATTTAAAACCCCACACTTATGTCAAACCATAACTTCACATTCATATCAATGCATATTAACTCCATACTTCTTTAAGCACAATTACATCAAGAGTGACCACTATCAAGGGATATTTTTCACACAATACAACTACTTTTTTTTCTTTTCTTTTTTTTCCAATTCAAGTGGGTCTTACTTTTCCAAAACATTGCACCTTTCTCCTTATTTCATTGGTTCCACTCAAAAGCCAAACAAGCACTCCACACTTTAACTTTTAGGGGTCGTTTGGTTTGAATACGGCTTATGCCGGGATAAGTTATGATGGGATAAGTTATGCTGGGATAAGTTATGTTGGGATTAGTTATGCTGGGATTGTTTTTTATCCATTGTTTGGTATGTTGTATTAAATATGACAATTGCATAATTTGTAGGAAGAATGTATAATTTATACCGGTGCTAATTACCCCACCCTCTATAAGGTATAAGTTATCCCGGTGTTAGTTTTAATCCTGGGATAACTTATACCTGGTTTGCTAACCAAACGAAGGATTAAGGTGGTATTAAATTCTTATGCCAGCACTATACCTTCGTATACCTCGTACCAAACGACCCCTAACAAAGTTCATTATAATTCAAGTGCTCATGAGAGGTGAAAAGGTTCAAATAGATGGTTAATTCAATCAAATGTATAAGGCTTCTAATGTGGTTGCCAAAGAAATAGGATTACAGGCTCAAAGGGTTAACTACGATACATAACAATTAGGTGGGTAATATATATATATATATATATATATATATATTACCCACCTAATTGTTATGTATCGTAGTTAACCCTTTGAGCCTGTAATNTATATAGATATATATATATATATATATATATCTGGCTCAATAAAGAAACATTTATATCACTTCCAAGACTGAACAAAATTACTATTTGATTTGGAAACACACGGGTCAACTTTTAGACAGCAAATGCAATGCACAGAATGACACACAAACCTCACACACACATGGCACATAACTCACTCAAGATTGGACTCATCAAGACACTCTAGTCAAAGAAGTTAAGCAAATTTAAGATCATACAATTTAAGGTTCTTATACAAGAGCTAAAAACTCAGCCTAAGCGTCACAACCAAAGTACTCACTATTCTCAAGGCATAACAAAGTCAAGAGATATTGCTTCAATTCCAATCACAGCATAATGGCTCCTACTCCTAAAACATATACAACTAAATACACCTGGTTCAAACAAAACCCTTGGAAAAGAACCGCAGCATAAAGAAAAACCAAGGGGAAATTATTACACTGCCTAACAAAAGAAAATCTTTTTGTCTTTTTTCTTTCGACCTAAATCCCTCAAGAAATTTGTCGAATGAAATCCATCATGGGGAGAAGTCCAATTTTTCTCCCACCTCACACTTAAATGAGTGCAGTTTTCTCAATGCAAAAATAAAGCAAAACAAAAACGAGGGTGGACAAGAGACTCCTTGAAAGGCCAAAGGCCAAAGCAATAGCGGCTCACGGGGTACTTAGACTTCCCCCAGGCATGGTCTTTGTGTGGGCACCCCACACTTAGTTCTCACCATCTAGCTAGATTTTTCACTCTTCCAATGGCTTTGGTTCCTATGCTTATAATCCTAAAAAATAAAATACAGACACTACAAAAATAATATATTAAAAATAAAATTAAAAGAAAGCAGTAAAGATAGGTTGTCTCCCAACAACCGCCTGATTTAATATCGAGGCACGACACATAATCTCGTCTAATCATTGGCAAGTAACACCTTCGACTTCTGACGATCAAAGTCACCTCCATAATAGTGCTTTACTCTTTGTCTGTTCACTAAGAACGTTCTCATGCCACCTAAGACACGCAGCTCAATTACACCATGTGGAGTGACTCTCACTACCGCAAACGAGCCCGATCATCTGGATTTGATCTTCCCCGAAAAGAGTCTCAACCTCGAATTGAATAAGAGAACTAATTGGTACGGTTCGAACTCGCGATGATGGATATGATTATCATGCCAGAGCTTGGTCTTTTCTTTATATAACTTGTCATTGTCACACGCGTGCAATTGAAACTCATCAAGCTCATTCAATTGCATCAACTGATCTCTACCTGCTAATTCTGCATCAAAGTTCAGCTTCTTTATCGCCTAATAGGCCTTGTGCTCAAGTTCCACCGGTAAGTGCCATGCCTTCCTATAAACCAGCTTGTACGGGGAGGTTCCTATTGGAGATTTGTTGGCGGTCTGATATTCCCATAGAGCATCATCAAGCTTTATAGCACCGTCTTCTCCAGGATCTGCTTTATCTCTCTATTTGACACTTCAACTTTTCAAATAGTCTGAGGATGGTAAGCGGTTGCAACCTAGGTTTGACCCCGTATTTTGCTAAGACATTGTCCAATAGCTTGTTACAGAAATGGGTGCCCCAATCACTTATCATCACTCTCAGGGTGTCAAACCTTGTAAATATATGCTTTTTCACAAAGTTGACCACAACCTTGGCATCATTGGTAGGAAGAGCAATGGCCTCCACCCACTTAGGCACATAATCAATGGCCACCAAAATATACTTACACCCACTAGACGAGGGAAACGGACCCATAAAATCAATTCCTCACACATCAGATAATTCAACCTCCATAATACCATGCAATGGCATATCATGCCTTTTCGTAATTGTTCCCATTCTCTGGAACCTATCACACCTCCTCACGAACTCATGGGAATCTTTAAACACCCTAGGCCAATGAAAACCCGATTGCAACACCTTGGATGCCCTTTTTCACCCGCATGATGACCACCATAAGGCGTCGCATAACAGTCATATAAGATAGCATTTATTTCAGATTCGGGCATACATCTTCTCATTGACTGATCAATACAATATTTGAACAGAAACAGCTCATCTCACACATATAATCTCACATCTCGCAAGAACGTTTTTTTAGCATGAGGTCAAGATCAAGCGGCATTTCTCCACTTGCTAGATAGCTTACAAAATTAACATACCATGGCACCTCCCAGCAGTAATGGCCAACAATTTCTCATCCGGGAATGTTTCCTTGATGACATCTCCCTCAGCTACATGATTCTGAGTTTATAACTTGGACAATTGATCAGCCACTTGATTCTATGTTCCTTTACGGTCTCGGATCTCCAAGTCAAATTCCTGCAAGAGTAAAACCCAACGGATTAGCTTGGTTTAGCATCTTTCTTTTCAAAAAAATACATGAAGGTTGCATAGTCTGTGTAGACGATGACTTTGGTGCCAACCAAATAGACCCGAAATTTATCGAACGCCCACACTATATCAAGCAACTCCTTTTCTGTGATAATATAATTTATTTGAGCAGGAATGAGAGTCTTTCTTGCGTAGTAAATGGAGTAAAATATTTTTCTCCTCCTTCGTCCCAATATGGCCCTAGTTGCACCATCACTAGCATCACACATCAGCTCAAATGGCTCTTTCCACTCAGGAGCCAGTATGATTGGTGCACTCACTAACTTCTTTTTCAGCTTCTCGAATGCTTTAAGACAAGCATCGACAAACTTTAATGACACATCCTACTCTAACAACCTGCACAAAGGAGAGAATTTTTTTGAGAAATCCTTTATAAATTGGCGATAAAACCTGCATGTCCAAGAAAACTCCTAAATCCTTTGACTGAAATCGATGGTGGAAACTTTTCAATTGCTTCCACCTTAGCCTTTTCAACTTCCGGTCCATCTTTGGACACCTTTTTCCCCAGCACAATACCTTCACGTACCATAAAATGGTACTTTTCTCAATTCAGTACCAGATTAGTCTCCTCGCACCTAGAAATCCCTTTAGCAAGATTGGTCAAGCATTCATCAAAAGAAGGACCAAACATAGAAAATCATCCATAAAGACCTCCACAAACCATTCCACCATATCGGTGAATAGCCATCATACACCTTTGAAAGTTGTAGGTGCATTACACAAACCAAATGGCATTCACTTAAATGCATAAGTGCCTTAAGGGCATGTAAAAGTGGTCTTTTCTTGATCTTCTTGGACAATATGAATCTGATTATACCCTGAATAGTCGTCATGGAAACAATATTATTCTTGTCTGGCTAACCTATCAAGCATTTGATCAATGAATCGAAGAGGAAGAGATCTTTTCGTGTAGCATTATTCAACTTCCTATAATCTATGCTTATTCGCCAACTAGTCAAAGTCCTAGTTGGGATTAATTCATTTTGTTCATTCAGTATAACAACCATACCCCTTTTTTAGGTACACATTTAATAGGGCTTACCCACTTACTGGCGGAGATAGGAAGTATTGATACCTGCGTCGAGCCACTTAATCACTTCTTTTCTTACCACTTCTTTCATTATTTGATTTAGGTGGCGTTGATGTTCCATGCTAGGCTTGTGTACCTCCTCCAGAGTATTTTGTTCATGCAGAATGAAGGGCTAATACCTTTTATGTCGGACATTGTCCAACCAGTGGCATGCACGTGCTCCCTCAACACCCTTCAGAGCTTTTCTTCCTGCAATTTAGATAAATGAGAAGAAACAATAACAGGTAAAGTGTTAGAACTTCCCAAATATGCATAATGAAGATGAGATGGTAGGGGTTTAAGCTCCACTTTTGAGGCCTCCTAAACTGAGGGTTTAGGGAGCGGGCCGATTGGCCTATTTTGAAGCTGAAACAGGGGTCCTTCTCTTATATATTCGCAAGATGCATAAAGAATGGCAACATCTCCTCAACCTCTTCTTCAAGTTCCAAGTGATTGAACAACATCAATGTCATTTCTAGTGCATCTTCTTTAAACGCACATGGCTCTACAACTGGTTCATTTATCTCCACCATTGGAATCATGGCTAGATCCTCGTAATGACGAGGCAACTGAATAGCTCAATATACATTGAAGACTACTTATTACCTTCTCGGACTTATATAATTGCATCTCCAATGGCCAAAAGAGGTCTTCCCAAGATTATAGGGACTAATTCATCAGCTTGTAGTCAAGGATGATAAAATCTGCAGGGAAAATAAACTTCCCGATTTGTAATAAGACGTCCTCAGTTACACCCTCAGGATTAACAGAAGATCTATCAGCTAACTATAGCATCACCGTGGTGGGTCTCGGATCTCCTAATCCTAATTGTTTGAACACTGACAATGGCATCAGATTGATACTTGCACCCAAATCACACAAGGCTATACCTACATCAAATTCATGAATACTCACGATGATGGTAAAGCTACCCAGATCCTTAAGCTTTTGTGAAATCTTATGTTGAATCCTGGAAGTGCACTCTTAGTAAGTGCGACGGTCTGGAACTCAGTTAACCTCCTTTTTTGCCACTATATCCTTAATATATTTTGGATATTTTGGGACCTCACGGAGCATGTCCACCAAAGGGATGTTCAAGTGTATCTGCTTCAGCATATCTATGAATTTGTGAAACATGTGGTCATCATTCTTTTTTATCAATCTTTGAGGAAAAGGGGGCACCCTTTTTGATATGTGCTCAGACTCTGTTTTGTTTATCTCATCTACCTCTATAGGTTTTGGCACTCTTTCTTCTTCGATCTCAAACTACTCCTTTTTCCCTTAGGCACTTCTACTAACTCTCTCCTATTTCTCAACGTCACTGCATTGACTTGAGGATTTTTATTTGTATCACTTGGGAGAGCTCCAGCGGGTCTAGTATTCTGATTGTTAGCCATTTTCCCAAACCGCCTCTCTATTTCTGAACTCTGTGCGCAATTGTTGATTCTCAACCATAACTTTCTGATTGTCTAGCAAGAGCTTTTTCATCATGTCTGTCAAACTCTCTGTTGCTTATGTATGTGTTACCATATTGTGAATTTTGATTCATGATCCCTCTAGCTTGTTGCACCACGTAGTATATGGATTCAAGATTCACGAGGCATATGTCACTTGTGACCTTCACCATATAACTCGCAGCAAGTAGACATCTGCTGCACATACTGAATCTGTTGTGCTTGGTGCTTTGTCATTTTATACATTTGATTTGCTAATCTTGCTATATCTGCTCTCATGGCTGAGAAATCATCAAGCTCAATCACACATGCTGCCTTTTGTTTAAGTTCTCTCCATGGTTCCCCATCTCATTTCATATTACTATCATTAGTAGTGAAATTGCTTAGCAGGATAAGGATCTCACTACACGGCCTTTCTATGCAACTACCCCCACATGCTGAGTCAAGATTCATCTTTGATGCCTCATCAAATCCATCAAGAAAGTTTGTCCCAACACCTCATCAGCCTGACAATGATATGGGCCGTTTTTTAGTAGATTTTTGTATCTTTCCCAAGCTTGACGAAGAACCTCGCCATCTCGTTGTTGAAACCCAAGAATCTGGCTCCTCGGCGACTTTCTCTTCTTAGTGGGAAAATTTTGATTAAAAATTTCCTTACTAGATCATACCAAGTGTTGACTGGGTTTGCGGGCTTCTTTTGAAACCATTCCTTGATTCCCCTAACAATGAAAAGGGAAACAGCGTCAACCTGACATAGTCCTTGGAAACGTTCAGATAATTGTAAGTGTCCGTAATTTCTACGAAGTTCTGAATGTACCCATGCGGATCTTCATGCGATAGACTCACATACTACCATGTGGACTGAATCAGTTGTACCATGTACTGTTTGAGTTCAAAGTGACCCGTGATATCAGGCTTCACAATAGCTTGAGTCATAATAGCAAGATTAGGCGTTGCAGCTTCTATCACTGGACGCTCTTCTTTACTTGCCATCTCTATTGTCTGTGGTTGAACTACGATGTCCAACTCTCTTCCAATTATAGTTCTAGCTTCGACTTCCCTCCTCATTCTATGAAGCGCTCATTCGATTTCAGGATCAAGAGGAAGGAGATTGTTTGCACTTCTACTCCTCTGCATTTAAGAGAAGAGCCTGCGTTATCACCAATAAAGAAGACTAAAAATTATAAATTGAACAAATTACGAATAAAATCTTAACTTAAATAAACAATCCATAACTAAGTCCCTGGCAACGACGCCAAAAACATGTTGCGACCAAACACACACGCAAGTATACGTGGCCGTCAAGTAATAAAATGAGTCAAAAGTCGGATGTCGAACCCACAGAGACATAGACCAATCGTTAATTAGGAAAACTAAAATCAATTAAATGTCCAAGGTAATCAAGAGTGATGTTTTTCTATTAATCTTACTATTGCAGAAATTAAACAAGTAACAACTAATTTATCTAGAATGCAAACGTGTATGTTGAGGTTTTAATTTAGAGGAGGGTAAGATTCTAGTGTTGTGATTAGTTTATCAATCCTATTAAGTTCAATAATCGCACTTGTTAATCCAGATTATCTATGATTGCTAATTAAACTATCATTCATATGAATAGCATTTCCCGCAATTCTACTCGCATTCCCACAATATATAAATAATATATTCCTATAGTATTGAGTCTATCATGATCAAATATAATACGGTGTTCAACTAAACAAGATTGTTAGGTATATTCCTATCTTAATTGCGAAATCATTCCCCGAGCCACGGTTTCAGCAACAAGCTCTCTTTAATTCTACTCTAATCTAAACATGGCTTTCCCAAGCATAGCATATATAGTAGGGTGAGTTGGTAGCTACAACAATTCACAAGTTAAAACTTAAATAAAAGAAACAACCACAAGATGATAATTCGAATTAATAGAGATGTAATTAATAAACGTTAATAATCATGTCAACCACAATCCTAGAAACTAGAGTGCTTAGCCACTCGTGTTCATAGCAACAATTTTCCAAGTATTTTTCACAAACAAAATATAAAGAAAAGATGAAGGAATGAAGAACTTGATGATTTTCTCCTCCAAGAATGTTCCCAATGTATTCTCCCCTTCAAAAGTCACGTTCCTCCTTCACAAGTCACATCTCTCTTTTGCAAAAGTGAGTTTAAAGACTATTTATATGGGATAGGGTGAGCATAGGGTGAAATAATACAAGCCCACTTCGAAACAACCATTTTAGGTTAGCTCGTTTACTCTCTCGTGCGCATGCGAAAGTGAACGAGCAAAGTTCTTCTTTTTTTATTTTTCTTCTAGTTGTCTCGTGCACTTCCATGCCTTTTTGCTATACATTGCTATTTTTTTCCAAGCTTTTCCTCAATAGCTCGTGTGCACGCGAGAGTGAACGAGAAAAGTCCATCTTTTGTCTTTTGGTCACGAATCAACTTCTTTTGCTCACATTTCGTCCAACTTGCTCATACACATAAAAATACACGTAATGAGCATAATTCACTACAAAAACTCATGTAACCTACCATAACCACGCAAGTTATGATATGAAAGTAAAGCGAAAAATATGCATTTTGGGTCGTTTATCAGTTTCTTGTGAAGTCAATAAAGTGTGAAATAAAGTAAAGAACACGAGACCTTTTTCATGAATAATCACACATCTTAAAAATGTGAAAACCATGATCTATATTCTTAGGATTTAATCCAACTTTACTAAAATAATAAATCGATGTTCAGATTACAACTCTTGTAATCTAAAATTTAATTCTAAGCCTTGACTCCAACAATCACTCGTGTACCTCGTTAAGCCTAATATGACATGAAGCAAATCATTTTCGCAAAGTAACAGTAACCTATGAATGCTTCCAATTAATGAACTAAGGTTGGATTCAACGAATCAAAAAATACAATAGCAGGGAACTATCAATGAACTAAGGTTGTCATACACTTTTGAAACTCTTTAGAACTATCAAGACTTGAAACTCTCAGTTTCTCTCGACTTCTTCTAAGACTCACAATTGAATGTGTACTGTTATGGGAGGCTTTCCAGCCATGTCCCATGACCCCTTGGACGCGCCTCGTGGATTCCTAACAAGCCTCCCAATGCCTAGCGCCACGGACGACCCCGTGATTTGACAAGCACATATGTGCCTCTGTCTCCCCACCTATATCCCTCGCCAGCGCCCAGCCATAGGCATATGCCAACAGCGCCGCGCGCGCAAACAACGTTGCATGTGCAGACCGTTGCCAAAGACAAGGTTGCTGACAACAGACATGTTTCTACCTTGTATAAAACAAAGTCATTTTCATTGTAAATATGGAGTAGTTTTATTCCATGTACTTCCATTATGTTTCTCTTTCTTAGTTAGGTCAAGTCTTGTATATTTGGTTTACTCTTTTTAAGCACTATTAGGAGGGGTCAAGCAATCCAACTTTCTAGCAAGCAAACAATTCTCTGTACTGGTGTATCTCCCCCTCGACACCGCGTTTCCTTTTAATAATAGCTTTCATTAATGCAATCAAGCTTTCTTTCAGTTCTCATTTCTGTTCTCTCAATTTCTCTTGACATCTATTTTCCCGTACGACATTGACAATCTCGTCTAGCATACGAAGGGGATCTCAATTGTCGTACATCAACTATACTAACATCAGTTGCTTAGACTTACGTCTCCCTTCCAAGGAATCTCAAGAAGGCTCCGCATAACAATTGGTATCAGAGCCTAGAGTCAACATCGGATGAGGGAACACATCGTCATTACCACCCTTTCTGACCATGGTGAATCATGGACACCACATTGCGGCCCTTGAAGAGACGGTTGACATATTACAACCCATCGTGGATACGGTGACTGAACTAAGAACCAACCTAGTGCAAAGGTAGGACAACCTAGACTGCAAAAATCTCCAAGAAGAAGTTAACATAGAAAACATTAATCACGACTCTAAAGGACACCGGCAAATGGCAGCCATAGAGGCAGCCAAATTTTTTGGTAAATTTGAGGGCCTCCAATAAGTGCCAAGGATTTAGCCTACAGGGCACAAGAGGCGGACAGGGTGATTGCCATGCAACAAACTATAGACAACTTGACAGGCCAGCTCAATGTTGTCAATGCTGCTTTACAAGGCCTACTTCAAGGAGGTGGAAACCAAATCGGGGGTGTGAACCTCGCCCTCGTGGAGCAAAAACTGAAAATTCCAGAGCCAAAGCCATACAATGAAGCTCGGAATGCTAAATAAGTGGAAAACCTAATCTTCAACATCGAATAGTACTTCGATGCCACAGGGGGCCCAGAAGAAGCTAAGAAGGTAGCAACTTCTGCCATATATCTTCAAGGTGATGCTAACTCTGGTGGAGGGTGAAGTACCAAGCCATCAGGGCCAGTGAAGATGCTCTAGAGACATGGGCAGAACTGAAGGCATCCATACACCTATCGTTCTTCCACAAAAATGTAGAGTGCAATGCAAGGAGAAAGCTACAGGAGCTCCGCCAGAACAAATCATTGCGGGATTGCGTGCGAGAATTCTCTGCGCTCATGCTCAACATACGTGACATGGGGGACAAAGAAAAACTCTTCACATTCCTGGAAGGGTTGAAACCTTATGCCCGTATGGAGCTGCAATGACAAAGGGTAGATAACCTACCCCAATGAGATCCAAGCAGCGGAATGCCTTGGGGACAATCATGTTGAAACTCGGAAGGATAGGCCTCAACCGCCTATCCGAGCGGGATACAAAGGGGGTCAGCCTAGCAGTGGTGGACCTACAAGAAGTGGAGGATATCGGAGTGCAACCATCTAAGGCTCGTTCCTTAGGCAGCAATAGTGTTGCGTCGAACAACAATGATCGGGGGAGAAAGCCCCCTTAAGTATGCCATCATTGTGGTGGGCCACATTGTAATAATGAATGCCCACATGCACATATTAACTCACATCAAGATTTTGATGATGGGACGGATGACGAAGCAGATGATGCGGACCATACCGAACAAGTAGGTGCCTTCAATGCAATTGTTGACTCTATTTCTAAAGCATTAGCGGGAACCGATGCTGGTATCCGTAAGGAGAAAGACCCCTGTCCAATCACCAAGAAAGGGAAAAAGAAGGCGGATGAGAGGACTTCTCTTAAACAAGAAGGATGAGAGTACTCCTCTTAAACAAGAAAGGACCTTAATGTTCGTTGAGATGAAGGTAAATGGCAAGCCCATTCGGGCGATGATAGACACGGGTGCTACCCACAACTTCTTAGCCTCGACCCAAGTGGAGAGCCTTGGTATAGTTGTAGGAAAGGGCAGAGTTCGTGTCAAGGCTATCAACTCACCTCCTCAGCCAGTGGGTGGAATAGCCAAAGATGTACCAGTGAAGCTTGGACCTTATGAAGGAAAATTCAACATGCGCGTGGTCATCATAGATGATTTTTTAGTTGATAGTTGGGGTGGAATTCCTGAGGCAAACCAACACAATGCTCGTACCATATGCATACATGCTACCGATGATGGGAACAAATGGGGCCAAGCCCTGCATTATGTTGTGCATGCCCATGAATATGGCCGCTGAGAACATATGAAGAAGGGAGTCAAAAGACATGGACATATATTCTTGGCTACCCTCTGCATTGAAGATATTGAACGCTCCTTGATCACTCCCAACTATGACTTATAAAAAGGAAAAAGCGGTCGCTACAAATATATTCCGGTTATCAAGTCCGGAGTCGAATCCCATAAGGAATTAACCTTTCAATTACAACTATCAGACCCACACAATTCCACGTAATCAACATCCCAATATATTTAGATACCAAATTGGTTGTTTTCTAACTAACTAATTATTACTCAATGAGAATGCAGTAAATAAGAACTAACTAAGAATGGTTTGTAAACAATGATTGGAATGATATAAGGTTATGATTTCCCATATTGTCGAAATCCTTTCCGCTATGTTTGTTATAAATTTGTCTAAGTCTTCTCTATAGATCGTGAGCACTCTGACTGTCATAACTCTCTCCCAAGTAATTACAACAATATACTAGACATATTCTCTCGAATTACGCTAGCTAGCTTTAATTACAGCTCACTTAGATCGCACCTAAGGTTTCGTTATCACTAATCCCACATTTAAACCCTTCGTATTGATCGCTCATATACGTCAGGAGTGATGTTGTTCAAAAACGAACTAAATATGC
This sequence comes from Nicotiana undulata, assembly GCA_005239495.1. Lineage (NCBI taxonomy): Eukaryota > Viridiplantae > Streptophyta > Magnoliopsida > Solanales > Solanaceae > Nicotiana > Nicotiana undulata. Next base: position 76,518 of record ML271611.1, on the reverse strand, counting down.
ACTCTCTCCCAAGTAATGCACACTAAATAGGCACAGCTAATTGAGGGCCCTTCAATCAACAGCAACAAGCATGTAGTTGAACAAATAGAGATAAAACTTTGGCAAATCCATATTAACACAACAAGAAATTCATTCTTCAATAGGTTCCATCAAACCCTAAATTAGAAGTTTAGCTACTCATACTAATTCAAAACATAGCAATAATATGATTCATAATTCACAATTAGAACTAAGAAGAAGAAGATAAAAACTCTGAAGAATTTCTTGATCTTCTCTCCCCTTGTTCTTGCCTCCAATATTGTCTAAAACAAGCTTTTTTCTGACTTCTGGGCGAGTTTAGGTTCTTATAGGTTTAGGTTAGTTTCCCAGGAAATTACACCAAAGCCCCTTTACTCTACCGCGTTTAATAGCCCGTCCGCGGCTGGAGATTCAATCGTGGATCCGACCGCGGACTTTCACCCATGCACTGCCTTCCTTCCGCGAGCGATTCGCGCCCAGGTCCGCGGTCGTATACCTGCCTTTCTTACTTTCCTATCTCCGTTTCGCCCGGGCTAACCTTTTATTGGCCTTGTACCTTCATAAATGACTCCAAAATGCTCTTTATATCCCTCCTAGCTCAGAGTGTCTCTTGCAAAATATAAATTTCTCAATTAGAGCATTTTGTTATCTTTTAACATTCAAACATCAATAAAGTACGGTTAATTTAGAGTGTAAATAGCATCTAAATTGCATAATATACGCTATTATCACTCCTCGGGTCCCATTCCTACACCCGTGAAGGAGCTGCTCCTGGAGTTTGAAGACGTCATGCTACAAGATATGCCAAAGCAATCCTAGGCGCACTTTGGACCATGATATTGAGTTGGTGCCGGGTAAGAAGCCACCCACCCAGGCGCCTTATAGAATGTCACAGCCCGAACTCACCGTGCTTTGGAGACAGTTGACAAAAATGCTAGACACGGGGATCATTATGCGCTCCAAGTCCCCATACGGGTCCCCTCTTATATTCCAAAAGAAACATAATGGTAGTCTACGACTTTGTGTGGATTATCGGGCTCTAAACAAAATCGTCGTGAAAAACAAGTACTCTATTCCGCTCATGGAAGACTTGTTCGATAGACTGGGTGGTGTGACGGTGTTCACAAAAATAGACCTGAAGATAGGGTATTGGCAAGTTCGGATCACATAGGGTGATGAACACAAGACGACTTGTGTGACAAGATATGGGCCGTTCGACTTCCTGGTTATGCCATTTGGCTTAACTAACGCTCCAGCCACATTTTGCACCCTGAAGAACCAAGTCTTCCGAGAGTACATTGACAAATTCATGGTGGTCTACTTGGATGACATTGTGGTATATAGCCAAACACTATAAGAACACCTGGAGCACTCGAGGAAGGTCATATCCCGATTGCGGGAGCACGAATTATATGCAAAGCTATCCAAGTGCTCTTTTTCTAAAAAACATATTGACTTCCTCGGATATGTCATCTAGGAAGGATGGATCAAGATGGACCAACAAAAGATTCAGGCTATCACAAATTGGCCGTCGCCCAAGGATATCCATGCCTTGAGGGCATTCCTTGGCCTATGCAACTTCTATCGGCGATTTGTGAAGAATTACTCCCTCATCGCAGTGCCATTAATAGAACTCCTCAAGAAGGTCACGCCTTGGGATTGGGGACCCAGACGAGCGGAGGCCTTCAATGCATTAAAAGCGGCTATGTCTAGTAGCCCGTCTTGGCCCTCCCTGATTTGGCCTAGCCATTTGAGATACAAATGGATGCTTCCGACTATGCTCTTGGCGAAGCATTACTACAGGAAGGGCATCGTGTAGCGTACGAGAGCTGGAAGTTGAAGGATGTAGAGCGGCGCTATGTTGCCCACGAGAAAGAATCATTGGTTGTTGTTCATTGCTTACGCCTTTGTAGGCACTATCTGCTAGGAACCCCGTTTGTGGTCAAGACAGAAGACACAACTGTTAACCCAGCCGAAACTGAATGGTTGACATGCCATGTGGTAGGAACTCCTAGAAAACTTTCACTTCAACCTGGAGTACCGAAGTGGGAAGACTAATCATGTTGCTGATGCGCTCAGTCGAAGAGCTGACCTAGCATCGGTGTGCCTACTCGCCACCCTAAGGGGGAGCGAAGTATCCACCACCATAAAAGACCATATATAGGATCTACTCATCAAGGATCCTGTTGCACAGTATTTGGTTGATTTGGTAGAACAGGGCAAAACTCGCCAGTTCTACATGGAAGATGGTTTCCTGAAAGTGAAAGGGAATCGACTTTATGTTCCTAAAAGAGGATATATACAAAGGACTCTTTTAGCGGAATGTCACGATACTTTGTGGGTCGGCCACCCCGGTGAAGAACGCACCATGAATTACTTCGTCGTGCATATTATTGGCCTCAAATAGCCGATGATGTCACTTAGTATGTGAGGACCTGTCTATTATGCCAGAAAGACAAATCAGACCTTTTGACACAAACAGGACTCTTGGAACACTAGCTGTCCCAAAGAGACCTTGGGAAAGCATTTCCCTGGATTTCATCAACGGATTGCCCAAGGTCGGAGATCTCACAATTATCTTAGTTGTGGTGGATCGGTTTTCCAAGTATGCTACCTTTATTGCAACCCCACAATATATATCAGCAGAAGATACAGCTAGACTCTTCTTCTCTCATGTCGTAAAATATTGGGGCCTGCCCAAAGACATCGTTAGGGATCGCAAAATAATTGGGTAAAGCTTCTGGATGCTGATCAATTGTGTTTCAATTCACAAAAGAGCTCTAGTACAAACAAAAGCGCTTTTGAAATTGTTACCGGACAACAACCTCTACTCCCACACACCGTAAATGCACCAAACATGTCAAAATCTCCTCGAAATGCTAGCTTCTCAAAAGAATGGAAGAGAAATTTTGGATATAATGCGGAGCTATCTTGTCAAAGCCGAAAAATCGATGAAGAGGCATGCTGATCAAAATCCTCTCTTTGTTCAATACCAATTAGGAGACAAAGTGATGGTCAAAATCCCAAAGCGGTACTTGTTTGTTGGGGTCCATGACCCTCGCATATTGCAAAAATACATTGGACCCTTGTCCATTGAAAGACTCGTTGGGAAAGCTGCATACCGAGTGGATACTCCTGCTTGGTGGAAAATCCATCCCGTCTTCCATGTCATCCTTCTGAAACCTTTTCGGGAAGACACGGAGGATCCTTCACGAAGACAACTACAATACCCAATTCAACCGGGAAAAGGCGTGCTAAAGCTATTCTTGATGATCGGGTGATTCATGCCTCACGGAAGGATCACCAAGAGTTCTTGGTGAAATGGTAGGGTTGTGATGCAGAGGAGATACGTTGGAGAGGGGAAAAAACCTCAAAGCCTACAAGAGCCTAATTGATGATTATCTTGCAAGTAAGGCGCCGAGAACGTCACAACTCGGGTAGGGGAGAATATTATGGGCGGTTTTCCAGCCATGCCCCATGAACCCTTCGACGCACCCGTGGCGTCTTGGCAAGCCTACTAACGCCTAGCGCCACGGACGACCTCGTGGTCTTGGATGTGCCAAGTGACAAGCGCGCGTGTTCCTCTGTCGCCCCACCGATATCCCTCACCAGCGCTCAGTCGCAGGCAGATGCCAACGGAGCCGCGTGTGCAGACCGTGATGCCAAAGACAAAGTTGCTGACAACGGACATGTTTCTACCTTGTAGAAAACTAAGTCTTTTTCATTGTAAATGTAGAGTAGTTTTATTCCATGTACTTTCATTATGTTTCTCTAGCTTAGTTAGGTCAAGTTTTGTAACTTTGGTTTATTTTTTTTAAACATTATTAGGGGGGATCAAGCAATCAAACTTTCTAGTATGCAAATAATTCTCTGTACTGGTGTCTCTCCCCCTCGACACTGCGTTGCCTTGTTGTAATAGCTTTCATTAGTGCAATCAAGCTTTCTTTCAATTCTCATTTTTGTTCTCTCAATTACTCTTGACATTGGTTTTCCCATTCAGCACTGACAATCTCGTCTAGCGTACGGAGGGGACATCAGTTGGCAGACAACAACTGCACTGACATCAGTTGCTTAGCCTTACGTCGCTCTTCCAAAAAATCTCAGAAAGGCGCCACGTACCAGTACATGCCTGCAAAAATCGCTATATATATATATATATATAACACGTTTCTAATACAAGTAATTAACGTAGATAAGAGACAAATCAATTTAAAGTCCCACTCGAATAATACTGCTAAACCCTCAGAGAAATTTACAGTGTATAGCCGCCCATATATTGTATACATAATTAGTATATATTTATTATATGTTTGGTTAACGGATATAATTATTTTTCCGCACTAGCCAAATATCTTAAAAGCCCAACACTCTTCCAAACATAAAGTACACGACTTCTCTCTCCTCGCATTAATCCTATTCCAACTCCTATTATTATGAACAAGAAAATCCCTTGTAATCAACTATAGTCTTCCCATTAATGCATTACGTTCCTTTCCTATTACACATAAGCACTCATTTAGTTTAAAATTGATATTTTAAACTAATTTTTAAAATTTATTTCTTCATTTTGGACAAATATATGGAGTTCATATATTGAGTCACTGAGTTTTTCTTTCACCTTTGACCTAAATTTTCAAGCAAAAAAGAAAACCCAAAATTGAGATAATTTGTCCGTAGCTAGCATCTTTCGATACAATAGAGAAATGAAACTATTAGTACATCATGAGTTATCTGACCATTACGCAAATTACCTTAATTTTTCCCTCCACCATGTCAGACTATCACATTGTAAGATTTATATGGTAATCTTGTTACTAATCAAAACTATGTTAATCACTTTATAAGAATCATACATTTAATCAGCAAACATTATTAAATCCTTTTTACATCGTTAATCGAGCTCAAACCAGTGCGACTTTTTTGACATGCATAACATAATATAACTAGACAATGTTAACAAAACTTATTATTACAAATAAAAACGAAGACAAAAATTGTCGTGTCTCATGTCAAAAAAAAAAAAAAAACATTAGTACGTAACTGTTTTATTTTAAATTTCAGATATTGTACGAAGATCAGAAAAGGATAATAACGTAAAAAGGGGCCAATAAACTGGATCACATCCAATTGATTTTGTTCTTTTAAAAACAAAGGCGTATTCATCAAATAAAAATTGAAAAAAAAAACCCTTATTTTCTAGTACGATTTGCTTAAAGTTGCTAAAGTCTTTAAATGTATCTTACCTTCTTAATGTTATCAACCTGTGTTTCAAAAATAATTTCTGCAAATAAAACAGAAAACAAACAGAAACAAAATATAAACAAAATAAGTAGAAGTTCCTAGCCCAACAGAAAATTGTGATTCATTAAGGAATTTAAGTCCCTCATTGTTGTCCAAGGTTATTGAGTTAATTCCTTCCAGAATAGAACAAAACAACTATTTTGTAATAGCGGCAATGAAAATTACAGAACTTTGTTGAACTTAACAAACAACAGTAAACCACACTTATGCTTACGTTTTGCTTTGATGAAATTATGCAAAAAAAATCGGGTTCAAAAAATGAGGCAAAACCTCTAATTTTATAGCCAAACAGTCTGCGTTGAATAGGTGTGAAGGTACCTGTTCACATGAGGTACCATTTCGGCAGAAAACATTTTTGTTTGGTCGCGAATTTTAAAGTCAAAACGACTATTAGACCGTTATAAAATTTACAGCGAAAAAATATCACGACGACGGTGCGGAGCACCACTCCTTCTCAACTCTTTAAAAGCTAGAAGATGTGCTTCTCTATATAAGCACAAAAACTTTCTTAAGATGTGTGTTTACCCTTAAAATCGGATAACAATTAAACTTATAAGTGGTTTTAAAGACACATGATTTCACCTAATATCAATTGATAAATGCGATGATTAATAATAGATATTAACAATAAAGTAAAGCAAACCAGTATTGAAATGCAACTCAACTCTTGAGCTAGACACTCTCGAACTGACTGGGAAGAAAGTTATGAAATATGAAATAAGCTGATGAACAAGAGAGTATAAGAGAGAAAGTGTATTGCATTGCTTTGATATGCGAGAATAAGTCGGTTTACAAATGATCAGAACCCCTATTCATATAGTAGAGGCATTTTACTTATGGTACAATTCTAATTACAGAAGGAAATCCCATGATTAGCTAAATAACCGTTCTTGATTTGATCCATTCCGAGATTTCCACCATGATCCTCGACCAGTCGCGGATATCTCGCACTTTTGTTATTATTCTATCTTCGGTCTTGCTCGATGTCTATCCTATTTGGTCTCGATCACTACTAGTATCAATCTCGACAGGTACCTCGAATTCCGAACTCAATTCCTTATCCTCATGCCTTGGTCTAATCTATTACGGGGCTAATCCTCGATACATCCTGGTCTCGAACAATGAGTAAAAGCAGGTATGCCCGGTTTAAATCGTATACAGACAGTCCCCTCATTTTTTGGAGCGTAATGATAAGAAACGAATTAAGTCTTCGATCTCTACCCCGATTTGTCATGACGTCATCATCGTGACGTAAGCGGCAGAGGTGACCGAAACATCCCGTCGGTAACCCAGGTTATTAATGTGTGTTAGTTGACGGTCAGGCACTAGCAACTTTGAAATGTCACCGTGAAACCCATAATAGGCCATTTTTCCACTCTTTCAAACTTTACTTTCAATATCTTCCGCTCTAATCTTCAAAGTATTTTGCATTTTTCAAGTTCTTCATCTGCAAACCTTCAAGTTTCATCATTAACCTCTTCTTAAAACACCAAATCTCATCATCTTCATCTTTCTTTAACTTCAAAACTAAATGGCGAAAACGTCAAAGACTATGCCACAAAAGGAATCCGCTTCATCCTCTTGGTCAGCCGGCCGAAAAACACCGGTGAGATCATTGCGAGCTAGTATCGAGATACATATTCTCGATAACTGATAATTTCCTCGAAAAGGTGAAGAAGGATTGTAACTGGCAGAGCAAAAAGGTCGTGATATCGACACTTCAAGAAGTTATTACCACCCACGTGGAAGGGTTCTTGAATGTTTACACTTACCCTTTCACGTTGGGTCCCCTCGACCCAATCATCATGGACTTCTGCAGAAAGTATCAAGTGGTCCTCGATCAAATCCATCCCTCCTTCTGGAGGATCGTAATATTGCTCTGATTCTTCGTGAGCAAAGTCGAAGGGCTCGCCTTCACCCTAGACCACCTAATCAGGTTATACAGCCCCCGGCCTTACTGAGGTGGGCTTATAAAGCTCCAGCGCCTGTCCAACAAGGGTTTTATCTCCAGCATCGATGAAGACAAAGACCGGGGTTGGATGGGTCGATTTGTCCGAGAGAGGACCTCGGACCTGATTCTGGTTGAAAGCACGTCGTTCCCCGAGAGATGGAAAATGAAATGTAAGTATGATTTATCAGTTTCTGTATGTTAATTTTATTTCTTCACTTCCACTTATCGATGCTCTTTTTCGATGTAGCTGCTGCCTGGATGTCCGATGCCATCCATAACCTCGAGAGATGGGTCAGGAACCTGGTCTCGACCTTAATGTATGCTGAACGCGCATGGCGCGATTTATCGAAAGTTCGGTGGGAAGCCAAAAACCATGGTAAGCCTTTTTCATCTGTTTAATGATTCGATTAAAACATTCCTCCAATACTTACTCAATTTCTTTTCATGCAGGTCTCAGCAAAGATGGAGTCATGAGGCCCCCATCTGGCGAAGAAGAAACTTTGATCCCGTTCCTATATCCGGTAAAGTAGAAAAGGACCTCGACCTCCGAGGATCCAGAGCCTAAGAAAAGAGTGGATCGTAAGCCAAAAAAGGATATCATCCCCTCTTCTACGGAATCAATTCAACTCCTAAGAGAGGAAGACGGCTACTGGCTGGTGACCCGAGTAAAGACGAACACCGCGACTCAAAAGGCTGCCGAACCGGTAGGAGCCAAAAACATTCTGCCCCCAGCTGACGGGTTCTCGGGAGGAGACTTGGGTGGAGTCCCCGAGTTGGAAAAGGCTGAAGATGCCTCATCTCGAGGCCGAAAGGTGGAGGAATCGGCTGTAGAGTTCAGTCTCAAGGCTCCTCGACATGAAAAAAATGCCCTAAGAGACCCACTTGGGGAAATAGAAGTTGGAGACTCCCCGTCCCTCCCTTCATTTTCCGAGGAGATGATTCAGGAGGCTCAAGCCATGAAGACTCCTGATGCAGAAGGAGCCCACAAAGGGGAGGACCACTTTCGTGGTTAATTTGCTGGGATCGAAGATGCCGCTAGCCTGAGTGACTTGGAAATACCGAGGGAGGATTCAGGTGGGACCTCCTCGAGTTTTAGACTGACCGATCAGTTCCCAGCCCCGAGCTTCTGTCCCCGGATCAAACGAACAATAATCATCTCCATCCCGGAGGATGCGTGAGTCTTTTATTCCCCAGTAAGGGTGGCCAGCAATCTTCCAGGTCTGGTCGCGAAGGAAGACCAAGCCCTGATAGACGAAGTGGGAGCACCATGTATCTTCAATGAGGCACAACAGGCCTTGAATCGGGTAAGCCTTAATTCCCTTTCCCCATATCATACTTATGTTTTTTCTCTTCTTGCCTGATTTCTTTTCTTCTATTTGTGCAGGCCTCAGTGCTTCATCATGAAGCATTTTCTAGGTCTCGAGTAGAATTGAGCTGGTACGAGGTCGACATTCAAAGGCTCACCGAGGAGAAGAATGCCCTTAAACTTCTCAGTGGACAGAAAGAAGAAGAAATCAAGGACCTCCGAGCTGAGCTAGTCGTGGCTCAGAAAGAACAAAGTGATAACTAGGGATTTTTACCTGGTATTTACTCTCTTTTTCTTAGGTTTTGGGGAAACAATGAACTAAGGTACTCCCGAAAACTAATACAAGGTGTATAAATTGCAGGTTTGGAGTCAAATTGAGGAGAATGGCTAAAGATAACTCAAACATGATCCAAACTTACACAGCCCAGGAACCCAGCAAAAGCGCTGACAGTGTTCTTATTTCGATGTAGCGGAAGACATTCCGCTGTCGCAGAATTCTGACGGTGACCGTAGATTGAAGTTCAGAGAGATGTGTTTTGGAGCTTTTGGAATCGCTGACAACGCCAAAATTCCACTGCAGCGCTTTCCTATCCGCTAAAGCACTCAATAATCCACTAGGAGCAGAATACTAACTTCATACAGTTGCCAAAAGAGGCCCTTCACAAGAGCGCGGTCAACGATAATATTCCACTGCCGCGCTTTTCAATTCCGCGGAGGCGCTCAAGATTCTGTTAGGAGCGGAAATGTGGTTCAGAGAAGTGCTAATTCAAGAACTGCAGCCCGCGCTTATAATTATGTGGTCGCAAAACCCGTTCAACTGAGGCGTTCAGTTTTCCACTGACAGCGGAATCTCCGTAGGGGCAATTTTGTCCAGTATTTTCAGTTGTGTATAAATACTTCTTTTTCTCATTTTTAGGTGATCAGATATTTGAGGGAGCTAATGGATAGCATATTTTTACCTTTTTGAGTAATTTTAGCATAGATTCTACTCTTAATCTTAGAGTTTATCTTTGTAATCAACATCTATGACTTTAATTTCATCTTCTATTTTGATTTCTTCCATGAATATGAGTAGCTAAACCCATAAGCTAGAGTTGTGACCCAACCCTAGCGTGGGTATCTAATAGGTCTTCAATTTTAGGGTCTACTTCTGATTGGGTCTGTGGTATTTAGTCTATTTCATTCTTAATTCGTTGAATTAGTGGTTGCAAACACCAATTCATGCCTTTTTTACTAGGGTTATTCTTGAGAAAGATGACCCAAGTCTAGGTAAAATAGGCTAACAAGGAATTGGGGTGAACTCAAGAGATTGATATCCCCAATTAAAGGGTAGAAACTAGAGATAGTAATACCTGACTTAAGCCATTTCATTTGCTTTGTTGAAACACCAAATTAGGTTTGAGAAAGCCAATTTGGGAAAAGTCAACCAAACTACCGAGAGGTATTGGGTGAGTAATTTATTGTGAGGTTATATCATGTGCCCATGACCCACAAGTTTATCCAAGATTTTAGATCCCGTTAGATACACTCCTAGGGGTAAGTTTCATCCCTAGTGCCCTTACATACTTGATAAAATCCCACAAAAATACTGTAACTAGCTTGATAGTAGTAACCTTTAGTATTAAACTTAGTATATAAACAAAACAACCCATGTTTAGAAGAGTAATTAAGAACAATACACACTTCTAAATAGGATAGAAACTCGAGTCCAACTATATAACTCCATGTGGATTTCGATCCCGATCTTATCGGGTAAAAGCTACATCGACCTTTCCTTGACATTCTATAATGGTATAGGTGGGCTTCGATCAACTTTTTGGCGCCGTTGTCGGGGAGTTAAAACGGTGTTGGCTATTTATATGAGTAGTTGTGTAGATTGTTTTTCTTTCCTTCTATTTTATTAATCGATCGCTACAAGTACACATGGTTGAACCTCTGGGCAATGTTATACCGGGGGAGGAGGTAGATGATAACAGGGAAGATAAGGTGCATCTAGTACCTCAATCTCAAAGACGTGGCCTCCAGGCCAATGCCAATGACAATATTCCAGACCCTCCCTCGCCACCTCCAAGAGTAGCTCCTCGGGTGCTTCAAATATGGGATATGCCAGTTGATGTTCTATACGTCAATACCACACAAGAGGGGGGTGATTTGAGTGGTGTCCAATTTTCGAGTGCACTTGTTATAGAAGGACATGGTTCTTCTATGTGTTCCAACTCCTACTGTTTGCGGATTAATAAATACAAAAATTAAAGAACACGACAATTTTACGTGGAAAATACCTGGCTCAAAAGGTGAAAAAAACCACGACCTACTTCCCAATAGGATTTTCTCAAACTCTTCACTAAATCAATGAGCCAAACAGAATTTACAAAATAAACTCTTTTGTAAACCTAAGGATTACCTCTAATACCGTTGTGGTAAACTAGCCTCTAGCTATTTGCGACAAACTTCAAGTTAGCTATAACTTGAACACTCAACACCTATTACAATTTGCTTCTAGATAAAGCTTAAAAAGTTCAAGTTGTAATCGCCTACTACAAATAAACTAGACTAAAAGACAACAGATGGAACTGGTTCTTCTAGCTGGTTCAAGTAGCTTCAGAGTCGCACACTTAATTCTCACACGAATTGCTTGCAAAATTGCTTTGGTAATTTTGCTCTCAATTCTTTTTCAGCTTCATTTCTTGTGCGTACCTGTACAATGAGAACACTTAACAATATATAGTATTAGTAGACAAAGAGATTCACTAGAATTCGTATGCTACTCTTCCGTGGTGGAAGAGTTCTAGTTGATCTCAACTCCCTAAATCCTTCCTTATATTGATTTTGTTCTTACTGAATAAGGAGTACATCTCCTTATCAATTTGCAATCTTTTCGATTAGAGTGCTATATTTTGAATATGTGATATTTATAACCTAATGAAACTGGTTCTTTATGATAAATGCTTAATACTCTAAAAAGTGTCAATGTTGGATTAAAGTGGCTACAGGCCTAAGAACAAAGTTTGTCATCATCAAAAAGGGGGAATTTGTTTGACCAAGAAGCTGAATGGTTTTGAAGATTGACAAAGGAACTGAAAGTTGAACTAGGTCCATCACTGGAGACATAGACACATGCAGAGTTATGGGCATGTGATGTGAACAATCAGGAGATCACAAACAAATAAAAACAATTACCACCACGAGCAAAAGAAAACAAAAAAATCCCTATTCTGGGTCACTGAGGTTTAAAGACAGGTTGGAATACTAAGGCTGGGAAGGGGTGGAGGCTGGGTTTTGTGATTGGAGAAGAGATATCATATCCTTGAGAATTCCTTCATTCTTCTCCCTTTCCTTGGCAAGCTCAATTTTGAGAGCATACCTCTCAGATCCAACCTCAGCCGTGCGATTTTGTAGCCTAAGAATTTCTGCATCCTTAGCTCCACCCTCATGCACAAGGGCTCTGACTTTGCTATTTAGAGGCGTCTTTCTGGTTGAACCAGGTTCATTTTCAGGAACATTAACAACATAGTCACAGGCCAGAAGAGTGTTCTTGCCAAAATGGTCCTTGACTGTGGCCATTTCTGCCTTCTTTAGAGGCACCTTGAAGTGAGCCAGCACAGTTGTGAGGATGAAACCATATGGGATGGCATGAGCCTTGGAACCTTTGACCACCTTGTCCAGCAGCTGAATGATGAAGTAAGTCTAGTTGATTTGCTTTCCACTGTCCAGGCACTCCATGAGAGCTAAGTCCATGTAGTTTGCTATGTGACTTCTCTCCGGACTGGGCAGTACGCATTTGTTGATGAACTCAAACACCACCTTATGAGGAGGCTTCATCTCGCTCTTGTAGACTGCCCTTAGTTCCACCTCTTCAGCATTGTCACAAAACCTCCTGGTAATTTGCAGTGCAGAAGGAAGACCATCCAGGATGGGCCACTTCTGCCTTGTATAACCGTCATAGCCTTCAGATGGAATCCCAAGTATTTCTCCCAGTTCTATGGCATCAAAAGTAATTTTGGTCCCTTTTACCTGATTGGAAACTCTGCCATCCTTGACTACAGCATTGGCCATGAACTCTACAATCTCACTTCTGGCCAGCCTTCCATATAATTGAAGGACCATGTCCTTCCAGCCCTACACTTCCAGCTTATCCATTAGGTAGACCATGCCAGATTCCTCCAGATTCTTCAACAATCTCCTCTTCAGAATAGTGCGCTTCCCAAATTTTTTCAATTTGTCTTTCTCTCCACCATACTCCTCGTCTTCTTCACCACTCCAATTCTCCTCTTCATGAATCAGAACTTTCTTTGATTTCATTGTAGACCTGGTCCTCTTGGCAACAATTGAGGTGTAGCAGACACAAATGCAAACTTCTTGGAAGAAGTCTTGGCTTTCTTTGGTTTTGGTTTCTAAACCTCAACATCTGCCATTTGTTCCTCTTGATGGACCACGTTCATCTCCTCAGTCTCAACAGCCTCTACAGGCTCCGAAACTTTTGCCTTACCCTTTTCTGCTCTCTTTCTCTTACTCTCCTACAATGCCTTTTGCAACTTCTCCTCACTCTACCTAATTGCACTTCTTGTAGTTCTTCCTCTTGGAAGAGGGTTTCAGCAGAGGGAGTGGCTTTTCTCTTCTTACTCGCCACTGGAGTTTCAGCCTTCCTAGCCTTGGGAGTCTTATTTTTCTTGGGTTTATAACTCTCCCCTAAATTTCTCATAAGGTCTGCTAAGGTTTTCTCAATGGATTAACCAGGTTCATCTGTAGCTTGTCGAAGATTTCTAACCCCTCAGCAGCTTCGCCTGAGTTACTTCCCCCTAAGTCCTTGGCTCATTCTTTAACTACCGCTGGTGTAGTGCCACAAATGGCCAATGGAGTAGCTTCTACCCCTGTTCCCCTCACATTACTACTGCCTCCCTCTTTTTCTTTTTCTTTCTCATATTTATTTTTACCACCTCTTCGTCGCCTATCAGGTACTTCCACATCCACCACAGACGCAATCAGAACAAACCTATTTTTAGAAATTGCATATTCAGGCTTAGGCCTAGTTCTTGGAATCGATGATACCTGTTCAGAATCAGATGAACCAGTTGCTTCCCCCTCAGTTGATGACTTGAAGGAGTCATTAGAGTTCTTTGTTCTTGACCCTGGCTGGCTTGAAGCTTAGCATTCAACATTTTAGCTAGAGAGCCAGTAGCCACTATTTTCCTGGCAAGCATTTTGACTCACCTTCTCCTGGGTTCCGGATTATGGATGGGTTGAGGAACAGTGGTGATTGGGGGAGACGGAAAAGGATTGTTTTTAGGGTGGTGGGATGTGATTGAGATGGAGTGGATGGATGTTATTGAGATGGAGTGGAACCAGAATCTGGGAGTGTGATACTATATACAGGTGTGGTGGAGGAGGACGATGCGGGTGGTGGAGTAGCAGCCATTGTGATGATTTTTGTTAAAGAAGTGAAGAAAATTAGGATCAAGGTGTTGGAGCAGAAAGATGAAAGGGTTTCGACGGTTATGACTTGAGGAAGAGAAGTGAATGATGATTTATAGAAGTGATGATGATGGGATTTTAAAAGGAATGGGTAATTAATATATAATGGGTGTATTTTGGGTCAAGAAGAAGTATAATCAGTGTTGTAAGTGTCAGTTGAAACTGACGGTTACGTCTACCCTATTTTCTAGGCTTCTTAATTCGATTGGACTCATTTGGGTAGACGGAACTAGTTCAAAATTAGGATAAAGACTAAATTTTGAAAAGATATAGTTTTAGATGGAGTTATGCTCATGATTGCTGTTAATATTTCAAAATGTATATAGTGGAGAACACATACCTCGCATGTCTGATGAACCAGCACTGATGAACCAGGTTCATCATGTAAGAAACCTCTTGATCAAGCCTCAATTTTCAAAAATAGGAGAAACATCATTAGTAACTAATGAGTCATATCAAAACATGGCAAAATAGTATGTTGTTTACATCATGATACTGAGCAACGATTATTCTGATTATTTACCCAAATTTCAGAATTCCTAGCCAAGATTTTTTTTTTTTTTTTTGCATTTTTGTTTTCCATTTTTTTATTTGAACTGGTTCAGTTAGGTGATCTTAATCATCCCTAATTCTAACATGTTCTTTTCAAAATGCTCTCTACTTAGTGCTTTAGTAAAGATGTCAGCAATCTGTTTATCATTAGTACAAAATTCAATAGAGATCAATCACTTCTCATAGTTATCTCTTAAGAAATGGTGTCTAACATCTATGTGCTTTATTCTTTTATGATGAACGGGGTTCTTTGTCATACTGATAGCACTAGTGTTATCACAAAATATAGGGATACATCCAACCTCTATGCCAAAATCCATCAATTGTTGTTTAATCCATAATAACTAAGCACAACATTAGGCTGCAGCCACATACTCAGCCTCAGCAATAGATAGAGCTACAGAATTTTGCTTTTTAGTGGCCCAAGACACAAGACATGAGCCAAGAAAAGTGTGTCATACCTGAGGTGCTCTTTCTATCCACAAGAAAAGTTGCATAATCAGCATCATCATATCCCACTAAGTTAAAATTACTACCTTATGGATACCATAAACAAAGGTCAGTGGTGCCTTTTATGTATCTCAAGATCCTCTTGACAGCAGTCAAGTGAGACTCCTTTGGATTTTCCTCGAATCCAGCACAAATGCCTACACTGAAAATAATGTCAGGTCTGCTAGCAGTGAGATATAACAAAGAGCTAATCATTCCCCTATACATCTTCTAATCAACATATGAACCGGGTTCATCCACATCCGATTTCGTGGATGTTGCAATAGGAGTGTCAAATTCTTTGGATGTTCCTTCCTGGTTTTGTTACTGAGGAATAGGTTTCATGGGCAGGTTCCCTCGAGGTTTGAGGATCGGTTGCTCTCTAGTCAGTTCCCCCTGTCACGTTGCCCTGAGTGGAAGGACCTATTCCATCACATGTTCCTTCTTGTGATACTGCTTCAGGCTGGACTGTGGCTTCATCATTTGAGTTTCTTGTCAGTCCAATCTCTTCATCATATTGTTCCTGCCTCTCAGAGAGAATGTTAGTTTCAAAAACAACATGCGCACCTTCTTCTACACACATAGTACTTTTGTTATATATCTTATAATCTTTACTATGTAAAGAATATCCCAAGAATACTCCCTCATCACTTCTGGGATCAAACTTACCTAGAGAGTCCTTGCCATTTTTGTACACAAAGCACTTGCAACCAAAAGCCTTAAGGTGGGATATATTGGGCTTTCTCCCTTTAAGTAACTCATAGGGAGCCTTCTCTACAAGTGGTCTAGTCATGCACCTATTTATGATATAGCATGCAGTATTTATAGCTTCTGCCCAGAAGCTATGAGGTAGTTTACTAGAAAGAAGCATGGTCCTAGCCATATCTTCAAGTGTCCTATTCTTTCTTTCAACCACTCCATTTTGTTGTGGAGTTCTAGGGGCAGAAAAGTTATGATCTATACCATCCTCATCACAAAATTCAGCAAATTTGGCATTTTCAAATTCAGTGTCATGATCAACCTAATTGATGCAAGTTGATTTCCTAATTGTTTCTGAATTTTTCTAACAAAGGAAGTAAACATGTCAAATGTTTTATCTTTAGATGTTAGAAACAGTGTCCAGGTAAATCTAGAATAGTCATCAACAAGCACCAATACATATCTTTTACCACCTCTGCTCAATGTTCTCATAGGACCACATAGATCCATATGGGCCAGTTCCATCGTCCTTGTGGTACTTACCATTTTCTTACTTTTGAAAGAGGATCTTACCTGCTTCCCCCTTGCTTAAGCCTCACAAACTTTTTCTTCCTTGAACTTAATGATAGGGAGACCTATCACTAAGTCCTTGGAGACTAATTTGTTGAGTTGACTTGGACTAGCATGTCCAAGTCTTTTGTTCCAAAGAAGGGGATCACTGTCCACCACACTCAAGCATGTTAATTCATTCTCTGACATTGTGGACAAATCTATAATATAAATATTGTTCACACTTTTTCCTTGCAAAACAATCTTGTCAGTGATAAGATTTATTACAAAGCATTTTGCAGAAGTGAATGCTACCATGTTACCTCTGTCACACAGTTGTGACAAACTGATCAGGCTATATTTCAAGCCATCTATCAAGTAAACATTCTCAATGGAACATGTGTCATACTTACCTACCTTACCAACTCCAATGATTTTACCTTTCTTTCCATTTCCAAAGGAGACATTTCCTCCTTTGAGGTTCTTAAGTGAAAGGAAATGTTCCTTGTTGCCAGTCATGTGTTTTGAGCAACCACTATCCATGTACCATATTTGGCTACTTTCTTTCACTTGAACCTACAAAAGACAATCAGGGGTTAGTCTTAGGAACCCAAACTAATTTGGGTCCCTTTCTATAAGAAAAAAGATGAATTAAGTTCCTTTTAGCCCAATTTGGTAACCAATTTTTCCTTTGAACGAAACTTTTATTCTTTTGACTGGCCTGCTCTTTTGCATTGCATTCAATTTTTTAATGACCAGTCTTACCACAGTGGGTACAAATTTTTTTCTCAGGAAGAGTGAGGTACTTGCTTTTGGGATCCCATTTAGGTATTTGACTCCCAAAGTCAAGTCCTCTTCTACTGCTACTATGATTTTCTTGTAGCCATGTTAAAGCATCAGAGGATTCATTCCATTTGCATGTTCTGTCCAATTCATGCTTAAACTTACCAAGTTTCTCCTTCAACACTCTTATCTGTTCATATTTCTTATACAACTCATCCTTTAATTTTCCTACATTTTCTTATAAGATGAGTTGAGAGTTGTCAGTTGTCTTTTTACTGGTTCCTAGTTTCAGCTTTAAATTTTCAGATTTTAACTCTAGTATATTTGTTTTAAGTGGATGAACCTAGTTCTTCAGAGTAGTGTTTTCAGACACAGATTCACTTACTCAGAGCTCTAGGTTCTTACACTTTTCTTTTAACATTACACACTCCTTAGACATATGTTTCTTCTCTTTATTTATTACTCCAGAATCATCAATGAAGTCAAGTAATAATTCATAGAGTTTTTCTTTGAATAAGAACTTAATCTTGTCTTTGAGATGGGATATACTTACCTCTTATTCCTCATATGATTCCTCATCTGATTCACCAATTGCCATGAGTGATTGTTCATCTCCATTTTCATCATCCGATTCTTCATCTGAACTTTCTCCCTAAGCAGCAACCATAGCTTTTGTTGATATTTTGTTTTTCTTGGGATGAACATGTTCCTTCTTCCGGTTCCTTCGTTCAGATCTTTCCCTTTTCCTTTCAACTTCCCACTGAGGGCGATTCTTGATGTGATGATCAGTTTTTCCACATTTGTAGCATCCCTCATTGGTGGGTTTTTCTGGTGTCTTTGCCTTGTTGTAATTTCCACCACTTGAGATGCCCTGTTTCCTCATAAGGTAATTTTATGAATTCCTTGGTGATCATATCCATTTAATCTTCCTCCAATTCTGCTCCCTCAGTGATTCTCAGTGTCAGACTTCTTTCCTTCTTGGGTGCATCCATCTTCATTGTCTGCCTTCTAAGTTTATAGTCAGTGAGATTTCCAATTAGCTCATCCCGTCTGAGGGTTTCCATGTTCTTGGATTCCTAAATTGCAGTAATCTTACTTTCCCACGAGATTGGCAGAACCCTTGTCAAGATCTTCTCAACCTTGTCTTCTTCAAGAATCGTCCTTCCAAGAGATTTTAGTTCATTTGTCTGAGTAGTGAATCTAGTGTACATCTCTTGGATGGTCTCTCCTTCCTTCATGGAGAAGTGCTCATATTGAGAATATAGTAGAGTACCTTTGGATCTTTTTACTTGAGCAGTTCTTTCATGAGCCAATTACAAAGTGTCATAAATTTCCTTGGCAGTAGTACAACTTTGAATTCTGATGTACTCATCTGGACCAAGTCCACACACAAGCCACTTCTTGGCCTTAGCATTCTTCTCCCATTTTCTTAAGTCTTCAGCAGTGCAGTCAACTTGTCTTTGGCACATCTACTCTTTCACCAGTCTTCTTCATGGTGGCTAAAGGACCGTCAGTGACTATGTCCCATAGTTCATAGTCTACTCCAATTAAGTGTTCATTCATCATGTTATTACACCAGGAGTAGTATAGGCCATTGAAGAGTGGTGGTCTAGCAGTTGATTGTCCTTCCCAGTTCCCAGGTGGTACACTCATCTTGATATTTTCCTAAGGTGTTAACCTCTTCAAGGATAACCCGCTCTGATGCCATTTGATATTCTATACGTCAATACCACACAAGAGGAAGGGTGATTTGTGTGGTGTCCAATTTTTGCGTGCACTTGTTATAGAAGGACCAGGTTCTTTTATGTGTTCCAACTCCTACTGTTTGCGGAATAATAAATACATAAATTAAAGAACACAACAATTTTACGTGGAAAATACCTGGCTCAAAAGATGAAAAAACCACGACCTACTTCCCAGTATGATTTTCCCAAACTCTTCACTAAATCAATGAGCCAAACAACATTTACAAAACAAACCTTTTTGTAAACCTAAGGATTACCTCTAATCCCTTTGTGGCAAACTAGCCTCTAGCTAATTGCGACAAACTTCAAGTTAGCTATAACTTGAACGCCCGGTATCTATTACAGTATGCTTCTAGATAAAGCTGAAAGGTACAAGTTGTAATCACCTACTACAAATAAACTAGACTAAAAGACAATACATGGAACTGGTTCTTCTAGCTGGTTCAAGTAGCTTCAGAGTCGCACACTTAATTCTCACACGAATTGCTTGCAAAATTGCTTTGGTAATTTTGCTCTCAATTCTTTTTCAGCTTCTGCTCTTGTGCATACCTGTAAAATAAGAACACTTAACAATATATAGGATTAGTAGACAAAGAGATTTACTAGAATTAAGATGCTACTCTTCCTTGGTGGAAGAGTTCTAGTTGATCTCAACTCACTAAATCCTTCCTTATCTTGATTCTGTTCTTACTGAATAAGGAGTCCATCTCCTTATCAACTTGCAATCTTTTTGATAAGGATATATCTTCTTTAGATCACTAATTTTGTTTATCTCCTGCTTGTGCACCTCACATGCCCTTAACTCTGCATGTGTCTATGTCTCCAGTGATGGACCTGGTTCAATTCCTTTGTCAATCTTCAAAACCATTCAGCTTCTTGGTCCAACACCAGTGCAATTGTCCCACCCAGAATTCGGGCGGGCAGTTTTCAAATCACTAATGTCATGTTGACACTTCTAGAACAGCGAGGATATTTCACGGGTGCTCCCCATCAAAATTCCTACAAATACTTAAAAGGGTTTGTGGATACCTTTTGGGGGAGAAAGCAAACTAATGTATCAGAGGATGCCTTGAGGCTCAGGTTATTTCCTTTATCTCTCCAAGGGAAAGCACTGGATTGTCTTGAACGACTCCTTAATCATTCGATCTCTATATGGGATAAGTTGGCGGATAAGTTCACTGCTAAGTTTTTCTCTCCCAGACACATGAAAGCTTTTAGATATGAGATATTGGCATTCAAGAAGGAACCAAATGAACCCCTTCATGAGATTTGGGAGCGCTACAGAATGATCGTCAAAGAATGCCCCAACAATGACATGACCGAGGCTATGATACAATAAAAATTCTACCGGGGCATTAACACGACCAATCAGTGTGTGTTCAACAAATAGCTAGGGGTAATTTTATGAAACTATCTTATAATGAAGCCTGTGATATTCTGGATGAAATGGCTGACACTTCGTCAGCATGGCAAAGTCGGGCTAATGTTCCCCAAGGTGACCCAAGTGTGATAAATCTTCATAAAGAACTTCAAGAACATGGACAGACCATTGTTGAGCTAATAACAACTATGAATCAACTTGCCAAGGCACGGCTTCAGCAAATCCAAGGACCAAAGCAAGTTCATGCTATGGAAGGGGTCAATCTTATGGTCAACAAGCGAAGACAACGTGGAAATCAAATGCAAAGCAACAATGATCGAAGTGAGAAAGGTGTGAATGGATACAACAATGATGATTCTTATGATGAATAAAATGAGGATGTGATGCATGCAAACAATTTCCAAGGACAAAGGAACAATGCTTCTAACCAAAAGTGGAGATCTCAAGGGAACAACCAAAATTGGAACAATCAATGGCAAGGAAATTGGAATAACAATAACAACTCTAGCAACTGGGGGAACAACAATCAATAATGGGGAGGCAACAACAACAATTGGAATGGGAAAAATAATAGCAATTGGGGTGGAAACGATAATCGGGGGTCAAGCTTTCAAAGGCCCCCGATGTACCAACAACCTAACAATCCACCCCCTATCAATCCCAAGGACAGAGTTCATCAAGCAATGATATGGGCCGGATAGAGCATATGTTTAAACAGATGATGGAGTGGAATGCGGATTCGGATACTCAAATTGCCTCCCACACCACCTCCATCCGCAATCTTGAGGTCCAAATGGGAACAATATCCCAAGCTTCGAATACTCTCCCTAAGTGGATACTACCTAATGACACGGTGGTGAACCCCAAGGGTGGGAACAATAACAACAACACCGGACATGCAATGGCGGTGACCACAAGGAGTGGTCGAGGTGGTGAGGCTAGTTTTTCCAAGCAAAAAAGGGTTGTTAGTGATGATGATATGCAACAAGATGAGGTTCCTATTGAGGTTGAACAAATGATTGAAGAGTCGATAAATGGTGTTGTGAGGATTGACATCAATGACAATGAGGAGGAAGCACAAAATGACGTGAACCCGTCAAGGGAACACGTAACTGACATACGCGAGCCGGTTGTGACAAAAGCCAAGGCCCCATTGCCTAGGCCTCCTCCTCCTTATCCTCAAAGATTGGCCAAGAAGAAGAATGAGAATCAGTTCAAGAAGTTCATAGAAATGATGAAGAGTTTGTCCACCAACGTACCATTAGTTGAGGCTCTTGAGCAAATTCCCCGGTACGCCAAGTTTATGAAAGACTTGGTGACAAAGAAGATATCTATGAAGTGCGAGACAATCAAGATGACCCGCTAAGTGAGTGCAATTGTGCACTCAATGGAACCCAAATTAGAGGATCCCGCTGCATTCATTATTCCTTGCACTGTTGGTTGTGCGGACTTTGCAAAGGCATTATGTGACTTGGGGCTAGTATCAATTTGATGCCTTACTTTGTCTTTAAAACTTTGGGAATTGGCCAACCAAGAGCAACTTCGATGCGGCTTCAAATGGCGGATAGAACTATAAAGTGACCCCTGTGTATCATTGATAATGTTTTGGTGCGGGTCAACAAATTCATCTTGCCACCGGATTTTGTGATATTGGATCATGAGGTCAACTATGAGGTGCCAATTATCTTGGGAAGACCTTTCCTAGCAACGGGGAAGGCCTTGGTAGATGTGGAGGCCGGTGAGCTCACATTCCGAGTGGGTGATGAAATGGTCGTTTTCCATGTATGCAAATCAATGCGGCAACCAAATAGTACAAAGGTGTGCTCTTTTGTGGATCTAGTTGCCGAGGTGATAATTAATGATACAAGCTCAATGATCAACGTGGAAGATCCCATGGAGGCATTCTTATTGAACCATGAGGATGTTGTGACGGATGGCTTGGTTGAGTGTACTAATGCATTGCAAGGCATGGGTTCTTATTCTTATGGACCCCGCAACCTATCTTTGGATTTGAAAAATCGGAAAACTCCACCGACAAAGCCCTCAATCAAGGAGCCACCAACATTGGAGTTGAAGCCTCTTCCACCACTTCTCAGGTATGAAGTTTTAGGCCCTGCTTGTACTTTACCTGTTATACTTTCTGCTTGTTTAACCCAAGTGCATGTAGACTAACCCCTTGAAGTGCTTCAAAGGAGAAAGAAATAAATTGGATGGACTCTAGCAGATATTCGGGGCATAAGACACGCCTTTTGCATACACAAAATAATTCTTGAAGATGATGCAAAACCTTCTGTAGAACATAAACGGAGGTTGAACGAGGCGATGCAAGAGGTGGTCAAAAAGGAGATAATCAAGTGGCTCGATACTGGAGTTATTTATCCAATCTCTAATAGTGATTGGACTTCACCAGTACAATGCGTTCCGAAAAAGGGTGGCATGGAAGTGGTGTAGAATGAAAAGAATGAGTTGATTCCCACTCGAACCGTAACTGGCTACAGGGTTTGTATGGATTACAGGAAACTGAACAAGGTGACTCAAAAGGATCACTTTCCTTTGCCATTTTTAGACCAGATGCTTGATAGACTTGTTGGGCGGGCCTTTTATTATTTCTTGGATGAGTATTCAGGATACAATCAGATACTTATATCCTCAGAAGATCAGGAGAAAACAACCTTCACCTGTCCCTACGGGACATTTGCTTTTTCAAGGATGCTATTCGGTTTGTGCAATGCACCCTCCATATTCCAGCGGTGCATGATGGAAATTTTTACGGATATGGTAGAGTATTTCTTGGAAGTCTTCATGGATGACTTCAGTGTGATCGGGGACTCATTTAAGGAGTGTTTGCAAAATCTTGATAAAGTTCTCACCCGGTGTGAAGAAACCAACCTTGTGTTGAATTGGGAGAAATGTCATTTCATGGTCGAGGAGGGCATTGTCCTCGGCCATAAAATATCAAAAGATGGCATTGAAGTGGATAAAGCCAAGATCGAAGTTATCTCCAAGTTACCCCCTCCAACTTCCATCAAGGGAGTCCAAAGTTTCCTTGGGCATGCGGGATTTTACCAGAGATTCATTACAGATTTTTCAAAAGTGGTAAATCCCATATGCAAGCTATTGGAGAAGGACACCAAGTTTAAGTTCAATGAGGAATGTATGAAAGCCTTTGAGTTGTTGAAGTACAAGTTAACTACCACTCTGATAATCACCGCACCAAATTGGAGCTCTCCCTTTGAGCTCATGCGTGACTCAAGTGACGTGGCGGTGGGAGACATCTTGGGCCAAACAAAAATTTTCATCCTGTATATTATGCTAGCAAAACCATGAACGATGCCCAAGTTAACTATACCATCACGAAAAAGGAACTGTTGGCTATTGTATTTTGCAATGGAAAAATTTAGGCCCTAACTTATGGGGCCAAGGTGATTGTTCACATCGATTACGCGGTGCTCCAGTACTTGATGACGAAGAAGGATTCCAAAGCTAGGCTTATGAGGTGGGTCTTGTTGCTCCAGGAATTTGATCTTGAAATTGTTGATAGAAAGGAGAGAAAAAATCAAGTTGCCGATCATTTGCCCCAGTTAGAGGAGCAAGGAAGGCCAAAAGATGGTATTGAGATCAATGATGCCTTTACGGATGAGCAGCTCCTTTCGATCTCCATGCATGACATGCCTTGGTTTGCGGACATCGCCAACTTTCTTGTTACCGGTATTCTCCTGTGTGAGCTCTCTTCTAGCCAAAGGAAGAAGTAGATGGGACAACTTATATTACTATTGGGATGAGCCGTACTTGTTTAAAATTTGCAGTGATGGAGTTATTTGCCGTTGTGTCCTCGAGGAAGAACAAATAACCATTCTTGATTCTTGCCATTCCTCGCCTTACGATGGTCATCACGGTAGGGCAAGGACAGCTTCTAAAGTTCTAAGTTGTGGGTTTTATTGGACAACTTTGTATAAATATGCGAGTGAATTGGTGAAGAGGTGTGACGAGTGTCAAAGAGCGGGTGGCATATCAAAGAAGGATGAAATGCCCCTCACAATGATCCTTGAAGTTGATATATCTGATGTGTGGGGCATAGACTTCATGGGCCCTTTTATTAGTTCGTGCGGTAATACCTACATTCTCGTGGCGGTGGATTATGTCTCAAAATGGGCCGAGGTTGTGGCTTTTCCCAACAATGAAGCCCGGAGTGTAGTTGATTTTTCTCAAACACAATTTGGGACACCTAAGGAAATCATAAGTGACGGGGGATCTCATTTTTGTAATAGGGATTTTGATACGTTGCTTACCAAGTATGGGGTAAATCAAAAAGTGTCCACTCCTTACCATCCTCAAGCTAGTGGGCAAGTTGAAGTCTCAAATCGGGAAATCAAGAACATCTTGTCCAAGACTATGAATGCCAATAGGACCGATTGGTCAAGAAAGCTTGATGACACACTATGGGCGTATATGACCGCATTCAAGACCTCGATCAGTATGTCCCCGTAGCGGTTAGTATATGGTAAATCATACCACTTATCGGTTGAGATGGAGCACAATGCATTATGGCCTTGAAGAAGTTGAATTTGGATTGGGACACTGCTTCAAATCTTTGTGTTGATCATCTCAATGAGATTGGCGAGTTTAGATTTCATGCCTATGCAATCTCTTCATTGTATAAGGAGAAAGTGAAGTATTTTCATGACAGGTACGCCAAGAAACGAGAATCAAAGTGGGTGATTCGGTATTACTCTTCAACTCACGGCTTCGTCTCTTTTCAGGCAAGCTCAAAACAAAGTGGAGTGGTCCATTCGAGGTGGTGTGGTCACACCTTTTGGTGACCTTGATCTAAAAAACAAAAATGGTGAAATTTTTCGTGTGAATGGGCATCGGGTCAAGCACTAATTGGGTAAATTTGAGGATAGGCACGTGGTGGCTTTGTTGAAATTCATTTGATCATGGTAACATGCGTCGTGTCGCGACGTTAAATCAGACACTTCTTAGGAGGCAACCCAAGTGTTTTTTCTCTTTCTTTTTATCTCTTCTTCTTAGATTAGATTTTCTTGAACTAACATGTTTGTGAGATTTGTGTAGGACATGGTTGATTCATTGCAGGGTGACAATTCTAGAAAATTCGCTAAGGATGCAGAGAACTGATGTCGCGTTCAAAATTCTGCGGTCAGCGGTTTCAATTGCGCTAGGGAGGAATGGGTCTGCAGACGCGCAGTGGTTGAACCTCAAAATCAAGCTCTCTGAAGTTCAATTCCACTACAGCATCCAGAATTCCGCTAACAGCGGTCAGCTCCAGCTACAGCGGGCAAAATTCCGCTGACAGCGGAATTGTTCAAGGCTCAGCTCATCTAAAGGCAAAAAGCGTAGTCAGCGGTAAAATTCCGCTGTCGCGCCTGGTAAGTCGGTGGGGGGCCCATGTTTAAGTATAAATATAGGGGGGCCTCATTCTCTAACCCTTTTCACACTTTAACATCCCAGAGCCCTTTTTACTATTCATATCACCTTTCGCTATGCATCTAAGCCCCATTATTCTAACCAGTTAGCATCCTACATTGAATCAAACACTAGTATGTTCAAATTCTTAATTCTAGTTATAGATTTTCATCTTTTTGTTTGTTTCTTCTTAATTTTCTTTTCCTAAATGGGGTATTATAGACCCAATTCTTGAGCATGTTTCACCAAGTGGTTATAAATTATTGTTGCCTAATAGGATCTAGGGTGTTAAAATTCAAGTCATTCATGTCCAAAATTTGTACGATGGTTAAACCCTAGTTCGTGAAAAATGCTGTCAGTGCGTGTTTAATTTAAATTTCGCTGCAGCAGACCAAAAATCCGCGGTCAGCGGAATGTTATGTGATGGGATTTTTGAAAGTATATTTCCGCTGCAACGGCCATAATTCGGCTGACAGCGGTTGCCTTTCCGCTGCAGCAGCCACTTTTCCGCTGACAGCAAAGTTGAGATTCAGAGAATGGCAAAACAGATTTCGCGCCCGCATTTTTTTTCCGCTATAGCGGTGAGACTTCCACGGTCAGCGGTTTCCAACATCAGAGAGTGGGTATTTTGATCCCCACCATTCCGCTGCAGCGGCCACTATTCCGCTAACAGCGGTGGCCATTCCGCTGCAGCGGTTACTTTTCCGCTGACAACAGATTTGTCTGTGTGCAACTGATTTGATCTTCTACAACATATACTTCTGTGCTTCTATTGGGTACTTGTATACCATGTACTAATAATCTTCATTGACATGTTTGCAGAAAATGGTTCGTTCACGAGGTGTCTCAGACAAACAACCCGGAAGGGGAGATTCTTCTAGGGTTCATGGTAGGGGTAAACAACCAGCAGCACCCCTAGGCCCAAGAAAAATTATAGGAAACAAATCAACACTTCGGAGGGCAACTCCCGACCCATCAGAGTCCAGTGAATATGTCCCCTCACGGGAGGTTTCGGGGGGGACAGTGGTGCAGCCTGGGTAGAGGCTCAATCTCAACCTAGGTGTACTGTCAACGAGCCTACTACACCAAGCTCTTCAGATAACTTGGGTCTGTCTAGTGACTCTTCACCTCCTCAGGCCACCGGTGCAGCAGTTCCATCCACAACACCTGCCTCGGTTAATCTTGATACTTCTGATGATTCCCCAGATGATGGCAGGGGTGGTGGCACCCAAACACAGACAAGGGGCTACTAAGGACCAGGAATCCAACAGTTTGGCAGGATCGTTTTGTCTCTGAACCGGCTTATCACAAGTTCAGAGAGTAGTGGCCTTAGAGGTCACTTGTTCTGGAGAGACCATTCATTGAGAGGGACTTTCTACCCACAACCCTAACGTCAAGAGGCAATTCAACAAAAGGGTATGGTGGAAATTATTCACCAGCGGGGTTCTAGAGGCTAATGAACTTGTGGTAAAGGAATTTTATGCCAATATTGCCCACATCAAAAAGGGAACATACCTGACCCAAGTTCGGAACAAGAAAATCATTTTCAATGGCAAGGCACTCAATGAGTATGCTTGTTTCAACAATGAGGATGAGACCCAATACTTGGAGAAAGTGAATTTGGGTGATTTAGCTCGTCCGTGGTTGTCCTCCATTATTTCTATTCCTGGGACTACTCCGGCGTGGTTGACACCAGGGGCTACTATCTTCAGAAACACGCTCAGTTTTGAGGCTAAGGGATGTGAAACTTTTGTGTGTAGTAGGATTGACCCCATTTTGCACGACAGTGATATGCCTCTTTCACGGGCTCTTATTGTGGGGGCATTTATGGCTGGCTTCCCGATCAACATCGGGAATATCATGGCGAGGGTTATTAACAGAACAATCCAGAAGAATGAGCATTCTTATCCCTTCCCCAACTTCCTCACTATGTACTTTCAGGACATGGGAGTTGAGGGAAGGAACTTTGATTTAACGGAAAAACCAAAGTTGCCATTCTCCTAATAAAGCTTGACGGGCCCAGACAACTCCAAGGCCAAGAGAAAAGCCACCACTTCTACTGCTGCTGGGACTTCTACTACTGCTGAGGGGTCCTCTACTACTACCATCTCGGAGCCCTCCTCTGGTCCTTCTATTTCCATTCATGTATTAGTGCCCACCTCTTCCACATACCCTCATACTGCTCTAAGGGTGTCTCAGACATTGGCTGGTATCAACAACTGGCTACAGGTAGCTTCTTCAAAGCTAACTGACCTCTCCACTGTCGTTGCACCCCAGTCAGCTCCATCACATATTCAGTTGCCTCCAACATTGGAAGAGACCTTGAGGAGCTTGGTTGATAACCAGAAGAAGATATTGGAGACCCTGGACACACATGGGAAGGAGATTCATTCCTTGGGGAAAGCTATGAAGAAAATGAAGAAGAGTCTAGATGAGCTGAAAAAGAGTCAGGATGCGATGAAGAAGACTCATGATTATTTAAAGAAGGCGGTAGCACAACTCACAGCAGCGGGGGACATCCCCCTTGATATTCTGATAGGATAGCCTACCCCTGCAGCTCAGGCGGCACAGGTTCCTGAGAAGGAGGTTACCTCAGCACTAGTGCAGAGAGGATTCATTCCCTAGACTAATGACATGGAGATCTAGCTAGAGGATCAAGCGGGAGAGGCATCTTCCCAGCCACAGGACCCTTCTCTAGTGACCACTGATCCTTCCTCTGCAGCTGACCGAGGAGAAGAATTTCGTTAAACTTCTCAGTGGGCATAAAGAAGAAGAAATGATGGACCTCCGGGCTGAGCTAATCGTGGCTCAGAAAGAACAAAGCGACCTAACCGAGCAGGTAATAAAAATCTTAAAAGCTCATGGCATCGGTTCGGGCGTGATGGCTAACAATTCGAACTCACAGGTCCAGTAGAAGCTCGAGATGATCAAGCAGCTCCGAGGAGAGGTAGATGTGGTGAAGGCGGAGACCTTAGCGTGGAAGCAAAATATGGGCCGCCTTGCCTCAGAGAAGGAGGATGCTCAAGCTCAGTTGTCCTCGGATCAAAACCAGCTCCAGGGCTTGAAAGAGAAGAACTCGGCACATGTCAAGAAAATGGAAGAGCTCAAAGCTCGGTTGGTCACCGAACTTGCAACGGCTAAATTTGAGGCTGAGGAGGCCTAGGCTAATGTTGAGGTGATCGTGGCCGTCTACCAGTCTGATTTTGAATCCCCTCAAGCTCAAGAAAAAGAAGTTGTTAATGCAGCCTAAACTCGAGCATATTGGATTACCGAGCTTGTCAAATGCCAGCCTCGAAGGGAAACCCTCGAGGAGATCCATGCTCGAGGCTTTGATCTCACTGATGAGATCAAAAATTCTAAAAGAGCTCGAAGTCGACGCTAAGGCATTGGCCTCTTCTGATGATGATGACGCTGGGAGCGTGAGTGGGTCCGAGAGAGAAGGGGATCATGTTGGTGAAGATTCAACTCCCACGAAAGATTAGGCACTTAGGATTTTCCCTTTAAATTTTTGTATAGAACCTTGATCGGGCCATGTCGCCTTTGTAATTAAATTTTTGACATATATACAAAGACCCTTTCCTTTTCCTTTCTGTCTTTTCTTTATTTCATTTTGCCTTATGAAATTGTATCCTTAGGATCGAGACCTGGGCAATTTTGGTTGAAGTAGAATTAGAGTCGAGTGAGTGCTTGCTCGAGCTTGAAGTAGGATAACCCTTAGGTTTTAGTTGAGTGAGGATGGTTTCTCGAACTCAAAAATAATAATGACCCTAGGCTTTTGCATTAGGCTGATGTGGACTTTGTAAAAAAAAATGGCTTTTTCCTCCTTTTCATCTTAAAAAATATTTAAATCATATAAAATTTGTTATGCCTTAGCATGAGATAAGGAATTGTTCGAGAGTTCGAACAAATCTGTACCCATTAGGGTTTTTGATGGTCTATATTATCGAAACCCCTTGTAATGTTTTGTAGTGCCTTGACACGACATAAGGAATTGTTTGAGAGTTCGAACAATTTTGTACCCATGAGGGTTTTCGATGCTCGATATTATCGAAGCCCTTTGTAATTTTTCCGAGGGTAACCCTTTTAATC
The DNA here is from genome assembly GCA_005239495.1 of Nicotiana undulata. NCBI lineage: Eukaryota > Viridiplantae > Streptophyta > Magnoliopsida > Solanales > Solanaceae > Nicotiana > Nicotiana undulata. Next base: position 46,759 of record ML271611.1, on the reverse strand, counting down.
GGTTAATGAAAATATTTGAAGTCCTATTTTATTATGAAATTCGAACGTCTCCGAACCATGTTAATTTTGTCGTAGCTTCCTTAGTTTGCGACTTAACTCTTGGGCTTGTTTTCCCGTTACCCTTCGAACTTGTTCAAAATGTCAGTCCCCGAGTGGGGTGATCGTGGCCTATAAAAATCGAGGGTTTCCTTTTTAAGCACTTATGATCTCGAGGTTTTAATAATTCAATCATGTCTGTTTTCAGACGACAATCCCTGAGTGTGGGATTAGCTGTTCGAACATCAGTTGTGATTGGCCCTTAAGCCTGTTTACACAATAGATCAAGAGTATGAAATTGTAAAGTAAAATTTTCAAAGGCATGAAATATTTAGCAAGAAACTCTTAATAGATCATTATACATGTGTACATATTTGACGTTAGGGCTCGAGTAACCAACATGGGGACTGCTCATTCGACCGCTTGGCTCTTACAAAATTTACCTATCGAGACCCTGTTGACACGAAGTACTTTCCTTGCAACAAAGTTGACATTCGAGGGTGATGCCCCCCAGTATTCGAGGTTGATTGTAAAGAAGCCTAGGATACTATTGAATTTCTCTAAGTTAGCATGAACAATGGTTGCCTCGTTAAAAATCTTACTGGAAAACCCCACTTGGGACAAAAACCGGTATAAGGGAAAAAGAGTGAAACACGTGCTTTCATACCTAAAGACTTTGTGTTGAAGAATCGATCGATGTCATTGATCAAACACCTACAATTGGTTAATTTAAAATATAATTGAATATGGAGAAGGTCGTACCTTAGAAGTAGTATCGTTTTAGGAGCGGTACGTTCTAGCTATTTGGCAATTGTTCGCCGTTCATCGTGCCGAGTTTGTAGGATCCCTTTCCGACAATGTTGAGGACCTGATGGCCCCTCCCAATTTGGACCTAGTTTTCCTTCATTCGGGTTTCGAGTGTTGAGGGTGACTTTTCTTAGTATTAAGTCCCCGATTTTAAAGTGTCAAATATTGGCTCTTCGATTGTAATACCTTTCGATCCGTTGTTTCTGTACGTCCAATCAAACAAGGGCGGCCTCTCGTCTTTCATCCAACAATTCTAGGCTCGTATTCATGGCATCGTGATTCTATTCTTCTGTTGCATATCGAAATCTGAGGCTAGGCTCTCCGACCTCGACCGAGATAAGAGCTTAGGCGCCATAAACTAAAGAAAACATTGTTTACCCCGTACTGGATTTTGACGTCGTGCGGTATGCCCATAGAACCTTGGGAAATATCTCTCTCCATTTTCCCTTAGCGTCGATCAATCTTTTCTTAAGATTTTGAATGATAGTTTTGTTGGTTGATTCGGCTCGTCCGTTCCCACTGGGATTATATGGCATTGATAGAATTATTTTAATCTTGTGATCCTCGATAAATTTAGTCACTTTGATGCCGATGAATTTCTTCCCATTGTCGCATACAATCTCGGCAGGCATCCCGAATCGACATATAATGTGGTCCCAAATGAAGTCTATGACTTCTTTTTCTCTGACTTGATCGAAAGCCTGTGCTTTAACCCACTTAGAAAAATAGTCAGTCATAAAAAAAATTGAGCTTTACCTGGGCCGATGGTAGATAGACGACGATGTCCATTACCCATTTCATGAACGTCCATGGGGATAGGACCGAGTGGAACTGCTCCCTTGGATGGTGAATCATCGGTGCATACCTTTGACATTTATCGCACTTTCGAACGAACTCTTTGGTATCCTTTTCTATATCGGGGCAATAGTACCCTCCTCTGATGACTTTGTGAACCAACGATTCGGCACCATAATGATTTCCATAAGTGCCTTCGTGAATCTATCGTAGAACGTAGTCGGTGTCTCCTAGTCCCAAACATATTGCCAACAGTCCATCGAACATTTTCCTAAATAATGTTCCATCCTCAGCCAAGGTGAATCGTGCTGCCTTTGTGCGTAGAGTCCTTGACTTCTTCGGATCTGATGGAAGCTTCCCGTTCTTTAGGTATCTGATGTACTTATTTCTCCAATCCTAGGTCAGACTTGTAGAGTTTATTCGGCATGGCCTTCTTCGATCACTGACCTCGAAATTTGTACGACATTCCCCGAGCTAAGTTCATCATCTTCGATCAATGACCCTAAATTCGCAAGGGCATCAGCCTCGTAGTTCTGTTCCCAAGGTACGTGTTGTAAGGTCCACTCTTTGAATCGATGTAAAGTCACATTTAGCTTGTTTAAGTGCCTCTACATACGATCTTCTCGGACATCAAAAGTTGTGTTGACTTGGTTTACCACAAGTAGGGAATCACATTTGGCCTCGATGACCTCTACTCCCAAACTTTTAGCCAACTCGAGCCCTGCAATCATGGCCTCATACTCGGTCTCATTGTTAGTTAATTGCTGATAGATTGTGTAATTGTATTACCTATGGGAGTCTTCAAAATGATGCCTAGCTCGGACCCCTTCAAGTTCGAAATGTTTTTTGTGAAGAGGGTCCACACCCCCGAATATGTAACCAATTTTAATAACAATTCCTTTTCGACCTCAGGTACGAGGGCTGGTGTGAAGTCGGCCACGAATTCTGCCATGATTTGAGACTTGATGGTCGTTCGGGGTTGAAACACGATATCGTACCCACTGATCTCGACGGCCCATTTGGCCATTCGACCCGAGAGTTTGGGTTTGTGCAAAATACTGCGAAGGGGATAAGCAGTTACAACACAAATTTGGTGACATTGGAAATATGGATTTAATTTCCTAAAGGAGCTTTTAAACCAAGCGCTAATTTTTCTAAGTGTGGGTATCGAGTCTCGGTCTCACCTAAGGTCTGACTAACATAGTAAACAGGGAACTATGTACCTTGCTCTTCTTGGACTAGGACCCCACTTACCACTATTTCTGATACTGCCAAGTATAAGTAGAGTTGCTCATCCGCCTTCGGGGTGTGAAGCAAAGGTGGGCTCGATAAGTATCATTTTAGTTCTTCCAAGGCTGTTGGCATTCCGGGGTCTATAAAATTGATCTTCTTCTTAAGTAGTGAGAAGAACAAATGACTTCTATCTGAGGACCTCAAAATGAATCGACCTAGGGCGGCTATGCGCCATGTTAACCTTTGATTCGATACCATGAAGCCGAGGAACTTTCCGGAGCCGACCCCGAATGCGCACTTCTCCGGGTTGAGTTTCATGTTGTACTTTCTTAGTATGTCGAAGGTCTCGTGCAAATTTATCAAATGGTCCTCTGCTTCCAGGGACTTAACTAACATGTCATCAATATAAACTTCCATTGATTTGCCTATTTGTTCTTCAAACATTTGATTTACTAGGTGTTGATAACTTGCACCAGCATTTTTTAGTCCGAACGGCATTACGTTATAACAATAGGTGCCGTATTTATTTATAAATGAAGTCTTTTCCTTATCCTCCGGGTTCATCGGTATTTGATTGTACCCAGAGTAGGCATCGAGAAAACTAAGAATCTCGTGGCCGGCCGTGGCATCGATCATGCGATCGATATTCGGCAAAGGAAAAGAATACTTAGGGAAGGCCTTGTTTAAATCCTTATAGTCTACGCACATTCTAAGTTTATTTCCCTTCTTTGGGATTACCACTACGTTTGCTAACTATTTGGGATATTTTACTTCCCGAATGGACCCTATTTCGAGAAGTTTGGTTACCTCATCCTTGATGAATGCATGCTTAACCTCGGACTCAGGCCTTCTCTTTTGCTTTACTGGACGGAACTTAGGGTCTTAGCTTAGCCGATGTGTATTTATTCAAGGTGGGATCCCTATCATATCGAGATGGGATCAAGCAAAACAATCCAGGTTACATAAAAAGAATTTAATAAGTTTTTTCCTGAGCTCGGGAGTGAACCCCGTGCCCAGGTATACCTTTTGTTTGGGCAGGTCCTCGATCAGTGTGACTTGTTCTAGCTCTTCGACTGTCAATTTGGTTCCATCGAAATCGTTGAGAATTAAGAAGGATCGAGAGATCCTGTAGTCATCGTCCTCGTCTGATCCCTATTTCTCCGACTAAGTTGAAGATGGTACATGTGGTTTCTATTCGGCCTCCTTCTTTCCTTTCGACTGTGATCCCTTTGTTGATGAGAGCGCCGATACCGGTATCACTTCATCGACCGCAAATATCTCTTTGGTGGCATGTTTTTTCCCATACACCATTTTTACTCCCTCCGATGTTGGGAATATAAGAACTTGGTGAAGGGTTGAGGGGACCACCCTCATGTTATGAATCCAGGGTCGTCTGAGTAGGGCGTTATATTTCATATCGCCTTCGATCACATGGAACTTTGTTTCTTGAACGGTACCGGCTACATTTACTAGCAAGATGATTTCACCCTTGGTATTTTCACTCGCCATGTTGAAGCCATTAAGAACCCGAGCTGCTGGCACAATCTGATCCTGTAGGACGAGTTGCTTTACGACCCTCGATCGGATAATGTTGGCCGAACTTCCTGGATCAATTAAAACACGTTTAACCTGAATTTTATTCATAAGAATAGAGATTACTAGTGCATTGTTGTGGGGTTTTGAGATCCCTTCCGCTTCCTCTTCATTGAAAGACAAGGTCCCTTCTGGTACATAGTCTCAAGTTCATTTTTCCTTGGTGATCGACACCTTGGTGCTCTTGAACATGGGTCCCTGTGGAATATCGACCCCACCAACGATCATGTGAATCACGTGTTGTGGTTCTTCCTGTTCGTTCTTCCTATTTGCGTCCATATCTCTGAAATGGTTTTTAGCTCGGTCACTCAATAATCTCGAAGGTGGCCCTCGTTGAACAGGCAGGCTACCTCCTCCCTTAGCTATTTGCAGTCCTCGGTTCTATAGTCATGAGTACCATGGTGTTTGCATATTTGGTTAGGGTTCCTTTGTTGCGGATTGGTTTATAGGGGTCTAGGCCATCTAGTATCCTTGATCCGCCCAATGGCTGATACAATTCCTTATGTGTCGATGTTGAAGTTGTATTTTGATAGTTGTGGTGCTACTGTGGGATCAATGTGTTTATCGAAGCCACTCTTACTGATGAGCCCTCGGGAGCTCTCCCCTCGATCAATCATTCGATCACTTAGAATGGGTTACGTCCTAGACCGATATTTCTATGATTTGCGTCGTATGGTAGATACTAATCTCTGTTCGATCAAGGTTCTCTGTCGACGTCCCTTTGAATTCTGCCGACGGGCCTGTTTGGATAAAAGGAACCAGAAGGGGTTCCTAACTGATCATCATCGACCCTGATTTTTTACTGGCACCGATTATGCTCATCGACCCAAGTCACGGCTGGATACTCAACTAAATTCTACTTTAGCTATCGTAAGGCCACCAAACTTCATATGTTCAAAACTTGAGTAAAATCTTGTACAGTCCAATCATATGTGACTGGGGGTAGGTCTATACGCTCCATCTGGGACCGAGATACAAATTCCCTTAACATTTCGTTGTCCTTCTGTTTCACTTTGAAGAGGTCTGGCTTTCTAGTCTCGACCTTTATTGCTCCGTCGTGTTCTTTGACGAAGGAATCTGTGAGCATGGCGAAGGAATCAACGGAATTGGGCGGCATATTGTGGTACCATATCATCACCCCCTTCGATAAAGTTTCCCCAAACTTTTTCAGCAGAACAGACTCAATCTCGTCATAGTCTAAATCATTCCTCTTTATTGCGCATGTATAATAAGTGACATGCTCATTAGGATCAATGGTCCCATTATATTTGGGAATTTCTGGCATGTAGAATTTTTTTGGGATGGGCTTAGGAGCAGCACTTGGGTGTAAAGGATTCTGCACAAACTTCTTCGAATCCAAACCCTTCATAATCGGAGGCGCCCCCGGTATATGGTCAACTCGGGAGTTATACGTTTCTACCTTTTTATCATTTTCTTCAATCTTTTTCTCCCCGATTCGGTTCTCTTTGTAAGATCTTCGAGCATCTTTATAATGGCGGGGTAGACTCCCGATTCATTCTCGTTTGGTCTCTCCAGTACTGGTTCAGCCCTATGAACAGCTTCTAGTGAGGGCTCGAGTTCGACCACACTCGGTGCACGATTCTGATTTTGTAGTTGTGCTATAGCAGCTTGTTGAGCCTATAACATTTCAAATATCAGTTAAAGGCTAACTCCGCCGTCTTCGCCACCTTGAATTCTTCGAACACCTGATCAAGCTTCCCTGCGGGCGATATTTTCGGGATCAACGCCCAGATTTGCATTTAGGGCGACATGGGAACTGAAGGCGACGGGATTTGCAATTGGTACTCCCTCAAGGCCGGCATGAGGCACTTCGACCCCTGGGGAGGCTATATTGTCACCATGAAAACCAAGGCCCTTGTCGGCGTGTGTGGGTATTGCTTGTGAGTTCGACATGCTGATCCTGAAATCAAAAACACTTACGAGAACAAGCGTAAAGTAGTGTGTGTTATGAGAATTAATATCATGCAATCATTATTATCCTTAGCCCCACGGTGGGCGCCAAATTGTTTACCCTTAAAATCGGATAACAATTAAACTTATAAGTGGTTTTAAGGACACGTGATTTAACCTAATATCATTGATAAATGCGATGATTAATAATAGATATTAACAATAAAGTAAATCAAACCAGTATTGAAATGCAACTCAGCCTTCGAGCTAGACACCCTCGAACAGACTGGAAAGAAAGTTATGAAATATGAAATAAGCTGATGAACAAGAGAGTATAAGAGAGAAAGTGTATTGTATCGTTTTGATATGCGAGAATAAGATGGTTTACAAATGATTAGAACCAACTTTATATAGTAGAGGAATTATACTTATGGTACAATTCTAATTGCAGGAGAAAATCCCACGATTAGCTAAATAACCGTTCTTGATTTGATACATTCTGAGATTTCCGCCATGATCCTCGACCAGCCGCGGATATCTCATCTTTTCGTTATTATGCTATCTTCAGTCTTGCTCGGTGTCTATCCCGTTTGGTCTCTATCACTACTGGTCTCGATCGTGACAATGACCTCGAATTCCGAACTCGGTTCCTTATCCTCATGCCTCGGTCTGATCTATTACGGGGCTAGTCCTCGATTTATCCTCTAGTCTCGAAGAATGAGTAAAGTTGGGTGGGTCTGGTTTTAACCGTATACATGTGCTTCTCTATATAAGCATAAAAATTTTCTTTCCTTATTCCGACGAAGGATAAAGTGCATCGGTAAAGGAAACACTTCAAACTTTTCGTTTTCCTCCAAATCTTTTCTCTCTATTTCCCATTCACACCTCTTATCTAACCCGGTATAAATCCAACACTTAATGAATGCAAACTATTGATATCATAAGTTGCACCTCCTTATTTGGCTTTCTCTCATTTTGAATATTAAAAAGTAATTGTTTTAACTTTTTCTAAATTAAATTTTCTTTTAATTTTAAAACTAGTCAAAAGTTAAGAAGGTAGATCTCCAAATCAAAAGTCATTTTTTCAATTGTAATAGTAATGTAACAAGGAATAACATCTACTTACAAGACATTGGATTAAGACCAAACAGTATAATACCTTCTTTATTTAATTTATTGATTAGAATAGGTTCGTGTAACACTAAAAATAATTTTAATATAAATCTCAAATAACTACAATTAGATATACTTAAAAGATAGGAATCAAATCTGAGATTCTGCATCACTACTACTTCTACTAAATTAATAAAAAGGTAAATTTTTGTTCAATAAAAATGATTTAATAGGTGTATCAATTGTTCAAATGAATTGGTTGAATCAAAAGTAGTCACGTCTAATCACTTACAGTTAGGTTGTTCATTGGATTGGATATCCGAAATTCTAACCGATATGCTGAATTTCGGATTTCGAATATTTGGATTGGATTTCGGATTATATTTAGTAAAATTTAGATTATTCAGATCGGGTTCAGATTGGTAAATTTTAACTCGAATCGAAATACGAAATTATTAAGACACGTATAAATACTAACTTTAATTTCGGATAGTTAATACTTCCTTTACATTTTTCTCCAATTTATTACCTTTATAATTGTTGGATTTTGTTATATTGGCACCATATGCGTTCGCGACTTTGAGGCACAACAATTCGAACCACCAGAGAAATACTTTCTTAGAGATGCAATGCTGATAAAAGAGATAAAAAGTAAAGAGAAGTTTGTATTAGCACAGAAAACAGAAGAAACAAAGATGCATTAGCCGATTAGATAACCAATAGCATTAATAATACATATAATCCGATCAAGATCCGAAATATTGATCCAATCCAAATATTAAAATTATATCGAATCGAATATTAATTCGGATTGAATTCAAATTGTATTTTGTAAAATCTGATATCCAAAAAGTCGAATTCGAAATGTGCGAAATCCAATCGGACGCCCGCACAACCCTACTTACAGTGACATGAGTCAGGAAGCAGTCAGACAAATTTTAATGGAGTCAATTATAAGTGAATAATTAAAACCATTATTTGGGCCCACCATATCTGTCTTTTAAATTCAGCAACAATCTCTCTTTATTGCATTTCTTTATATTCCCTTTCATTTGCTTCCACGTTTAGTCTCTCCTTTTGTCTTTTTGTCTTTGCTATTGGAAGGAGGAAAAAAAGATATAATTAAGCATGGTAGAGTTAGCTCATAAATAATGATAGATTGATTGGCACACAACACCTTAATTTTCTAATATTATTAGTAAAAGTTTAGTACATAAATTGATTGATTGGAGGATACACAGTACCTAGACAATCACTTTTGTAAAATTTAAAAGGGGATACATCAAAAACCATTATGCTTTCAAAACATTTTTAATTAAAATGTCTTGCCATCTGTCTCTATTTATTGAAATTGACAATATTAAAGTAAATAATTGATAATATTATACTAGTAGAATAAATTGATTTTGCTATACTACTTAGTTTTAATAATGATAAACAATTACTATAAGATTTAGAATTCTTTTGAGAAAAGTGATAGAATTTTTAGTTATCCATATAAAACTACCAAAAACAAGTTATCTATATAAGAAAAAGAAAAAAATTAAATTAAATATAACATGTAAAAGATTTTAATAAATATTTTACGGTACAATACAAATTAATACGAAATAAAACAGAAGAACTGAACTCTATGATGCTTTTACAGATTTGAATCCACAAACCTGTGATTCTCTGCTTTCATTCTTTCGATAATAATATATTTAACGAAAAAAGGTTTAAAATACTCTTAACCTATTAAATTTGCCTTGAAATACCCTCATTCTACTTTTTCGACCAGAAACGCCCTCAAAGTTATCTTTCATGAAGAGCCACGTGACACTCCATTATTGGCCCACGTGGGATTCATGGTTTCAACTTGTAGGTTGCAATTGCAACTATCCAACATGTTCGTAAGATGTTGACTGCCAGAATCTAAAATATCTATTACAGACTAAGCAGATAGTGAAGGTTCCCATGCTTTTATGTAATATGTGGTAAGATGAACAGGATCCTTCCCCCTTAATTTAGGTTTTAGGTTCGAGCACCGAATATAAAAGATATCAAATTCTAGATAAAAATATAAACTGTGACTATACTCTTAATTAAATATTGCAGCATAATTTGATGTGCAGAGTAAAAGACTTTAAAAGGAGACGTACATAAGGATAATTTTTAAAAAATAAATTAAATTTTTTCTTAATGTTAAAAATTAATATTTATTTTGAGCAAAATAAAAAGACAAACTGATCATTTATTGCGGAACGAAGAGTAGTATTTAAGACTCTAGAGTCAACATCTTATAAACATGTTGGACAGTTGCAACTTAAAGTTGACTGCATCAATATCTTAGTTGTGGGATACATCTAGGCAGCTTTTAAGATCTATATTGAAGTAGTGTAGACCAATTCAACGTTTATTTATTGTTGTTTATAATAATAATAATAATAATAATAATAATAATGCCAATGACTATAACGATAACAAGAACAACAGTAATGGTATAACGATGAAAATAACATAGAGTATAACATTATTTAAAAATTATATACTTTTATTTTTAATCCAAAAACTAAATAGAACATCGATCTTATTCAAGTAAAATTGAGAATAAGATGTAAGTTTTAAATTGTACCCTTATGAATCGGGAAAACGATTTAAAAAAAAAAAAAAGAAAAAAAAGGGCATTTTTAAATTTTATTTTTGGAAGTGGAGGGAGGAGTGTGATGTTTTTTTAGATAGGAGGTATGTGGTGATAAATTCATATATCCGTTCACAACAGTTATTTGAATCATTCTATTACGAAGCGAAAATTGTTACTTCTACGATAAACAAAAGAAATATTAAGAGCCCATTTGGACATAACTTTCTTTTTTTCCAAAAATAAATTCACTTTTTTTCAAACCATCGTTTGTTCATAAAATTTTTAATTTTCACTTGGAGATACATTTTGGAAATTTTCGAAAATTTTAAAAACTCTAAAAACCTGTTTTTCAAAAATTTCACTCAAATCACTCACAAAACTTCAAAAACAACCCAAACTGAAATTTACGTCCAAAACTCTAAATTTCAAATACCATTTTCACTTGAATTTTTTTTTCACCAATTTTTGGATTTTTACAATTCTTATGTCCAAACGCCTACTAAGATTCACATTACGTACACATTGTTACATTGCAGAAAAAATAGATTATTCTTAAGTTATTCTATTTAAGAAATCAACTTTTGCATTTTGAGAATTGTATATAAGCAGTACACTATCGTTTGGGTAGGAAAAGTATCTAGCAATATACGGTGGCATACACAAAATTTTGCGCAAGACATTTGAAGAAAATAAATAAATGAATTAATATAATGACAAGCGATGTCATTTTTTCTTTTATATATATATATATATATATATATATATATATATATATATATATATATATATATGCCCCTGCAATATATGACTATGAGGATAAGATTATAAACTCGTCAAACTGAATACTTTTTCAGTTTATTTATACATTTAGTAAACGCTCGGGGCTCATTTGTTTGCACTTGATGGAGATCTGAATCTTAATCATTTAGATCTTAATTATTAAGTGTGTTTGTTTTTAATGTCCGGATCTTAATTATTCAGATCTTAATCATTAAGTATTTTTTTTTTACTTTGCAATCACTTAATGCGTCTGAGTAGGTCTGTATGATAAAGATCCATAACACAGACTTAATTTCTCCCCAGATCCCACTAGTGGGATTTTACTGGGTATGTTGTTGTTGTTGTTGTTGTAACAGAGACTTAATTTTATTAAGATGCTATCATCCATATTCATTATTAATTGCCGTCATCCCATACCATTATCAACAACCACCATGCCACCCACCACCACTATACTCAATCACCACCATCACCATCCTCCATTATAGCCGCCACCACTGTCGACTACCACCACCCACCATCCCTACAACTCCCACTGTCACGGGGGTGATTTTAGCCAGTCCGAACCACACCCGTGCGGCCGTCAAGTTGTGCGCTTGACTAAGCCTTTCCCACACTTAGCCAAATTTCAGTAGCTTTGGCCTTGACGAATTTTAGGCAGCAAAACAATAAGGAACACAAGCCAATACGGGAAAACCCAACCTTTGCATTAATTTCAAAACAATACAAATGACACCCTCACTTGCTATGATCACAAGTCGATCACAGCCCACTTTTGACGAAGAACACAAGTCATTCTTGGCCAACACTAAGACCTGCCCAAGCCTAGGCTTAGTCCCTTTTGAAACACCTTGAAACCCTCACGTTTCACTCTTGTTTCCCACTTGTAATTTCACACGAAATTACCCGCACACACTTCTGCCTAAGTCCATAAGGCCCTATTTATAGAACATAGGCAGCCCTTAGACTTAGCAGCACATTGACACTTGTCGTCGACAGCTTTTGCCACTTGGCAGACTAAGTTTAAACATGTTCCTAACTTGTAGTTGACATCCCCAACTACTTAGGCCATTATACACGAAATAGGGTCATGGATACAAGCATAATCAGTTCATGGGAGATCATGGGGACAAGGAGTTAGGAAATGTAACCGCCAACTACTTTGGCATGTGCTTTGCATGTGCCTTTGACTTGGTCAACCATGCTCCACGCCCAAGCTTGCTTTGTGCCAAGCTTTAGCTCATCTTTGACATTGTTCCGCACCAATGTCTCACCCGCATTTCGTCGCCATGACTTTGCCGCACACGTCCGACGCCACTGCCGCCCGCACACTGCCTTGGCCTAGTTTCCTGCCTTGCCCATGTCACTGCTCATTTCCCTCGTTCCATTGCTTGTATTTTCATTCACATGGCCTTACCTTGGCTATTGAAAGCCTTTTCCGCTAACCCGCACTTCCGTTTTACCTTAGTTTCGCCCGCACCTAGCTGCCACAACCCATAGTGCCATTGCCACTAATTTTGGCGCGCATGTCGTGCCATGCCGCCCTAACATTGCCCACACTGTTTTGTCAAGCCCTTTCAAAGCGTGTCTTGCCCGTGCCAAGACCGTGGCCAATACTTGCCCACAATAGCCCTCATGTCAATGTCTTGTCCGTCGCCCGCATGATCGTTTGGCCGGCGCATAGGCCAATGACAAGGCCATCACGCCCAATCCTTTCCACAGCCGCGCCAACGCCTGATGTCAAAGAATTGGATCCTAACAAACCACCATCATTCTCAACGACAACCAACACTCATCCACCTCAACTACCACAGCTAACCACCCCATCATCATCAACACTCATAACTGCCTCTGCCCATCATTATAAACTACCACAACCCACCGCCATCTTTCTCAATCACAACTATTACCACCACCACCCACCATTATTAACTATCACCATTCATCGTCACCATCCTCAATCATAATCGATACCACTACTAATCACCACTAACTACTACTAAACACCACCATAAACCAAATCTACCACCAACCACCGCTTTAGTTGGCATTCACAAGCACTACCGTTAGCCATCACCACTAGCAACAATCATATTCTAAAAGCTACAATATATATTTTAGTGATGAAATATTAGATTAACTAGTATTTTATTTGAATTTTATGTTTATTAATATTCAAATAAACGCAAATTTTATACATTCACATGTTAAAAATCTAACAGTCTTAATCATTTAGTATTCAGATTTTAATACACATCTTAACATTCAGATGTGTATTCAGATTCAGATGTCTTAATTTTAATACACATCTTGATATTCAGACGTGTATTCAGATTCAGACGTCTTAATCTTTAAAAAAATAATTGAGGCCTTAAAGTACATATAAGCTAAATCCACAAAAATCGTAAGTTGATTACCTCAAACTTACGATTTTTCAGCTTATAAGCACTTTTAATTTGATCAAAACTGTTACTACTATTTTACCCTTAATAATATTTTTTAATTCACAAAATTGCTTTTAAAAAACATAACTCGTGATTTTCTCTTCATTCCACATTCGTCGTCCTTCTCTTCTTTACAAAGATACATTTAAATTTACAGTCTTTTATTAAAAATTGAGGGTGTTTCAGTTATTTTAACAAAAATAGCTTACAACACTCTTTTACCAAGCACATAAACTAATTATTATCAAATATAACACTCGCATCCAAGTATGTAATAACTTATTTTATAAAATCAATATCAATACTTAGAAATGCTTTTCAACACTTCAAACTCATCAACTACTTACAATCCCCTAAACCAAAACGACTTATATATATACATATGACACGCTTATAACTCGTGAGAAAAACACATAAATGTAGATTCAACAACAAAATTTATAATCTAATGGTACCGGTAAATATCTTTCACACATGGAAACATTGATTTTATGGATCTTTACATATATTTTTATAAGTATTTTCATATTATACTTTGATCATAGAAAATTACTTTTTTTCTGCATGTGAGCTCAAATTTAATTGTTCATGTATTAGAAAAACCAATACATTTACTGTTTTCTTTTTGTCCAGCTAAAAAGTTACTGTTGACTCATATGATATCAGACTAAATTTTTATATTAAAAAAGGAAATTAAAAAAGAAAAAAAGTGGACCATTGTCATATATCAACAACAGTAACGTATTTTCCGGGAAGCTTTGTGACGTACCTGAAAATGTCCAATTCAAACCCCCCCTTTCCTTCCTTTCCTCCATTGTAACGCACCTCTCTTTCTCTCTCTCAAATTTCATTCTCAATTCTGAACAATTATTCGCCATCAAATGCTTTCCCATTTCTCGTAAATGAAATGATCATTCACGAGCTCACTGATATAAAAAGAATAATGATGATGATGTTTTAATTATTATAGTTATTTGCTTCTATTATTTAGGTAAAATTATTGAAAATGGATGTAAAAGCGCAACTGAAACGAGGAATATCGAGGCAATTCTCAACAGGATCATTGCGAATGAGCGGGAAATTCAGTTTCAAGAGACAAAATTCATTGGATCCAAAGAACAAGAACATGAGGTTCAGTTTCGGACGGCAATCGTCACTCGATCCGATACGGAGGGGTTCATCGTTAGAAAATGAGACGACTAATGCAGTGCCGGAGAATTTGGATTCGACGATGCAACTGTTGTTTTTAGCGTGTAAAGGCGACGTGAAGGGCGTGACAGATTTGTTGGATGAAGATGATGTTGATGTTAATAGCATTGATTTAGATGGAAGGACTGCTCTGCATATTGCTGCCTGTGAAGGACATGTCGAGGTTGTGAAGCTTTTGTTGAGTCGGAAGGCTAATCTTGATGCCCGTGATCGTTGGGGAAGCACGGTACACTTTTCTTTCTTAATTACTCTCTCCGTCTCAAATTACCCGTGGTATTTCGACCTTTAAGAAAATATTTATTACAAGGGTTATTGGACCGTTTACCCTTATTTATGTCTTAAGCTCCCTTGAATATTGACTCAGTAAATGTGTTATCTCCATTTTTTAGAATAATTACTAGTATCAAGGTTTCAATGAAAAATATAACTAATTTTGTCTTGAAATAATAAATAATTTGAGACTACTATTTTTAGAAATCACGACAGAGGAAGTACTATTTTAACCATTTTTTGGATCATAAACTTCTGAATGTTTGATATATTGTCTTTGGTATGATGAAAATGTTTACTCTCTTTGTTCCATATTATGTGATGGTGTTTGACTGGATGCAAAGTTTAAGAAGGAAAAAAGAATTTTAGAACTTTTTGGAAATGTACTGTTCGTTTTAGGACAGTCTAAAAGAAATACCGTCGCATAAATTGGGATGGAGGGAATATTTGATCTTACCTTGAATTATGTAAAATGTAATGTGAAAATACCTTTCTCACTTAGGGGTGTAAGTCATTTTTACTGCTGTTACCCTTATCACTTGTTTCAATCAACACTTGCAGGACAATGAACCCGAAATATGATAATAATTTATTTATTTATTGCTGTTTGCTATTTAGGTTCAAGTAAATATGGGAAATAGTAATTTTAGATTTACATTGGGAAATATGAATAGAGGGGGGGGGGGGATAAGTTTCAATTCTTCGGAAAACTTTAGCAACTGTGAATCTATTGGGAACAAAAGTTGGTTTGCCTGGCAAACTATTCTGTTGCTAGTTTCTTCTCTGATGTGTGAATAATCATGAGAAGGACTAGAGGAACAATAAAATAATATTGACATAAGATGAGAAGAACTTAATAGGTCTTATAGAATAAAAAATTGTTCAAGTGGCTTCAGTAAGTCTCACTTGAGAGGGAGAAATGCAAACCTGTGACATTTACAGACTATATATCTCTCTTTATTTTTCAATTTTATTTATCTCTTTGCATCTGAGCAATACTATTATACGGATTCAAATGCATAATTCAGGCTGCAGCTGATGCGAAATACTATGGAAATGTTGAAGTTTACAATATCTTAAAAGCCCGGGGGGCCAAAGTCCCGGTAAGTGGGAAGATAATTTTCTGGTTAGAGTGAGTTTTATTGTATTATGGCGCTGAGTATTAGTCACGTTGCTAGAAAACCAGAAACACACCAATGACTGTAGCAAATCCTCGGGAAGTTCCAGAATATGAACTCAATCCATTGGAGCTTCAAATCCGGAAAAGGGATGGAATCTCGAAGGTAAGGTGTCTGTAGAATTTCAAAATAAGCAGTGGGATGTTTCAACTTTGATAAATGCCATGTTTTCAGTATGCTTAGTATAAGAAAATTTCAGAAGTTGTAATGGTAAGCTGTTTGATTTTCTCTAGAAGAACTGTATAGTTTGAAGTAACCTATTTTCGAAGATGCAGCCTTCGGTCGATATCTAACCAGGAGATCATCTTACTACATATTTATTTGAAATCAGCTTTAGTTTATCCTCTTTAACTTATGATGATTGCGTTGAGCACTTTGTCATAACTCTGAGATTTTTAGGGCTACATTTGAATTTTTACCTTGTGAATTGGTAAAACTTCTTAATCCAGTTATGTCATCAAACATTCATTTGCAGCAAGTTAAGACTCACCTCAAATTTCTAATTTTTTGCAAACTTTTGAACATTTATTTCCTGCTTTGCTTCCTGAAGAAAGCTATGAAACATCTGTGCCCACTTGCTTCCCCTCTTGTGTTTTGTACTTGATTTTTTACATAGCCTTCATGGATTTTGCGCTTGATTTTGCATAGCTGATTTTCAGTCTTTTCTTAACAACTTCGGTGCAACTTTCTTTTGACTTTTGACAGGGTTCATATCAAGTTGCTAAATGGAATGGGACAAAAGTTTCTGTCAAGATACTTGACAAGGATAGCTATTCAGACCCCGAAACCATGTATGTTGTCAACGTATTTTCAGTTAATTTCGTATTTCACGTCCATAGGCCACTCTGTTCTCGGATTGGGAAATATGCTTATATATTGGACTTCAGCTAGTAACCATGTTGCCGATTCTCTGAAACTAGAAAGCTTTGACATGATACATTAATCTGGTTAAATTTGCGGTGCAGCTTTGGTAAATGTTTTATCCAGCTTAGGTTGGCTTGTCACATGTTTAAACCGTTGTTTTCTTCACTTTCACTTGGGGAACATTTTATCTATCGTGTTTGGACTTATTTTCTTGCATCTATAGGCGAAGCCCAGACTGCTAATATTAACTTTGAGGCTTATCGATTGAAGGAATCTGACTAAGAAAACTAGGAGAAATTTCCTAGTGTTAGTGAACAAGTAATTGCCCAACAAAAGAAATCAGGACATCTTGGAGGACTTTCATGTTTGATTAAGCAGGCTGTTCTCTAAGTTGCATTCTGTTATATAACACTCTTTATTGATAACATAATTATGTGTGCTTAAATCTAATATTGGCCTTTATTTACCTATGTTGTTGGGACTCTCCAAAAATGCTGCCGCACTACTTTTGGAGGATTCGACACGAACATCGCGGCATTTTTTGAAGAGACCGAGCAACATAGTTATTTACAGTTGATAGGTAGTTCTTTGCTTTTTTATCTTGGTAGATTGCAAACACGGTATTGACTTGGCTCCATAGGTGCCCTTATGAAATTTTCATAAGAAAACCAAAATCCCTGAAGAA
Organism: Nicotiana undulata; assembly: GCA_005239495.1. NCBI lineage: Eukaryota > Viridiplantae > Streptophyta > Magnoliopsida > Solanales > Solanaceae > Nicotiana > Nicotiana undulata. The sequence continues at coordinate 29,218 of ML271611.1, read as the reverse complement.
TTGGAAATATATCTGTCAAAAATATAGGGGTGCATTTCCTTCTGATCATTGGGTCATAAAGCTTCATTTATGTGAATCCCGATGCATTGCATACATCAAGGTCTTTATCCATGAATCTTATCCTTTTGAGCATGTGAAGTGATAGAAAGACGAAATTATGCATGACAAAAAGATATAGCCTTGTAGATAAATACTCTTTATATTCATATGTTTCTGTAATGCTGGCAGAATGAGTTTAGATTGAGCTGATGGAATGCATCCTGGGTTTGGAGTAATATGTAATAAGTTGAGGAATGAGGATCACACCTGGTACTTTTGGTGGCCTTCTTGTTAGGATTTTCCCCCAATTTCATCCTATCATTTCTCTAAAACCAGAAATTTGGAATGCATAATTCTATAAGCTTCTTTGCGATTTTCTACACCCTAGTTATGTAGGCTAGTGTTCTTCGACCTTCGTTTGTAGCATAATAGTATAACACGTAACAAGTCTATGCTCACATATGTTGTTTGTGACAGCCTCCTTGTGTAGTTAACCTTATTCATCCCTAACGTTTCTCTGAATACCAAATTTAGGATGCATACTACCAAGCTTCTTTGATTTTATTTTACTGCCAGTCTGCCACTAGCTATGGTCGTCAGTTCATCGAAAATGAAACTTAGTATACTATCCTTTTTCTGGTGCCTGACTAATTCAAGAACAACTTATTATCTTCCTTCATGTGTGATTGCTGCAAAGTTGCACTCAGACATTGAAGTGATTCAGGGGAGATGCATATATTTCCAAGTGCCTTGATTCATGAGAGAGGACAGAACCACTACTTTAGTTTTACTATATTATAATAAGATCATTTAGACTATCTTCTGAAATATATCTTGGTCTAATGATTGATGAGAACTTTTTGTAATTGGGGAGAATGTTTTGGGGTTGAGATCGGACTGCTTAAACCTGCAGTCTTGTAAATAATTCACATTTTTCTCCTTGCAGAACCAATTTTTTCGTTATTAGGCCGTGTAGCTTCTCAAATTCTTTTTGTGATGTGTTCTTTTGGCTTCACATTTGGACAAATCACTTTTCGAGTTCTTATTTAGGATTTGTCAATTCTTGTTGTTCAGTAAACTGCTTTTTCTCTTGATGTTGATTGCCTTAGTTCCATGTCCTTCGTATGCAGAAATGCTTTCAAACATGAATTAACGTTGTTGGAAAAAGTACGGCATCCTAATGTGGTTCAGTTTGTTGGAGCTGTTACACAAAATATACCAATGATGATAGTATTAGAGTACCATCCAAGTGTAAGCTTTCTCTATCTCACCTTGTTCCCCACAAAATCCCTTCTTCACTCTATCCACCTACACACCAAATATTGTATATTATTATGCATGCATAATATTGAGAAAATATTTTGATCAGCTCTTACATCAATAGTACATTCAATTTTGTGTTGCGATCTCTCTCCTGATGTGTTTTTATTCTAATGGATTTTATGCGCTTTACTTACTGTTTCTTCGCTGAACTTTCTAATGGTTGTTGCATTCATTTATTGTTAATTTTTCAGGGTGACCTGGGTAGCTATCTTCAGAAGAAGGGACGTCTATCTGCTTCTAAGGTTCTAAGATTTGCACTTGATATTGCCAGGCAAGTCTGTTCTCTTTCATGCATACTGGAAAAGGCTCTATTAGTACACTCGAGAATACTTTCGTTATTTTTTATTATTAATTTTTTGTGCTGATAGGATGATCTACTTTCTTTGGTTGCAATCCTGGTTATGACATATGATCTTGATTTTCAGGGGCATGAATTATCTTCATGAATGTAAACCAGACCCGATTATTCACTGTCTTTTAATGCCAAAGTAAGAAAACTAAATGCTTTATGATTCTCAGACGCTATAGTTTTCAGTGCACTCATTAAGGTATCTACTTCTTTTAATGTTTGTAATTTTTGTAAGGTGCCAGAAATATTTTGCTGGACAATGGAGGTCTATTGAAAGTTGCAGGATTTGGTTTGATTAGATTGTCAAACATTTCACCTGACAAAGCAAAGTTGCCACAGCCTCAAGGCATTGACCGTGCAAGTAAATATTTAAATTTGAGAACATATAATTTAATCACATTCACAATAATAGGCAGAATAAGAGCCTTCTAGTTTGATACTATTAGTGTCCTCTGTAAAAACCTCAGGAGATGGACTTAAATGTTTTCTGATTTCATGACAGGAGGAAGTGTAACTGCAATGCAATTGTTGACTATTACATTCTCTTTCTTGTTACTTGTAGGTCCCTATACAGCACCTGAGATTTATAAGGACGAAATATTCGATAGAAGTGTGGATGTATATGCTTTTGGAGTATTACTTTATGAGGTACCAATTCATTTCAGATCATTTAACTTATGGCTGCATTTCTTTTTGCTGCATAATTATTTAGTTAACTTTGTTGGGTATAGATGATGGAGGGAACACCACCTTTTCATCCCAAATCACCTGAAGAGGCTGCTAGATTGATGTGCAAAGAGGGTAAAAGACCATCATTCAAGTCCAAATCCAAGTATCCACCAGACCTTAAAGAGTAAGCCCAGCTATTATTTTTCATTTAAATACTTGGATGCAGTCAGCAGTCTTGTCTTTTGCAGTTTTTATGCAGTTATAGCAACATCATGTACGAATATAGCAGATGTTCCACAGCATGTTCCAAGTCATTCTAATGCATGACTTTTTTGCAAAAGGATTCAGGAAAGGGTTGTTTTTTGTCCAGTATTATGTGATGTCCGGTTGTCTTGAAACTTTCCGATTTGACGTACTTTCCCTACCAGAGTTTTTTGAAGTTCTTGGGCATTTCTATCTGGCTGACGATTCATCTTTCCGTGTCCATCTATCTGATGATAAAATGTCCAGCTTTATATTGTGCATTACCTTATTTTAGATTTCCTTATATTTCACCAATCATAACGAGTATAACAACAAGATTTTGCACAATCTGGCCCTCTTCCCCCACCATCATCTGACAGGCGTATCTATACGGGAGTCCAGAACCATAGTGTGGTTCTTTTGGACACAAGAGACTGAAATAGGTGGAAAAAAAATGGTAACCTTTCTATATATAACGCCCTTTTAAAGGGCGCTATACTTCAATGTCAATTTTATCCGTTAAGGTATAGTGCGGTAAATAACCGCGTTATACGCAGTGTTTGCATTTTAACGCATAGCGCTTAAAAAAATGCGCTATACATCTGCATTTTCAGTGTATGATAGACGTGGCTCTTTTTCTTTTCTTACTAATAGCAGTGCATTTTCACCTTAAAATGGCTCCTTTTGTTTTATTTATTTGCATTAACCTCAAATAATCGGAAAATAATTTTTGATCAGCTATATGTTACTTTGTAGCACAAAAAAGATACTGTTACTCACAAGCAGTGGCGGAAGCCTTCTGGGGTGCCCATCCCCGGCAAAACATCTTCTGGATTTTCATAATCAGTTGGAAAAATTGCATCTTTAGCTGAATTAGGCTTGTTTAGTGACCACAAGAATCGACATTCGCTGTTCTCAAACGCATATGCAATTTCCTTTATTTGCTCCTCATTGAAACTTCCTACACTCCGAAAAACAGAGGAGTACTACTGATGAATCGGTTGATCATCCAACCAGTTGATAATTTCCTGTTGATATGAATCTTAATTGTTACTGTGATCATTATCAAGGTTTAGGGAGGGTCCGATCGTGTAAACATGTAGGATGTTTTCGTCGAGGGAGAGAGATTAGACAGCACGATATTCGAGTTCCAAGAAAGTGTTCATGATAATAGCTTTGTCTTTTTTTGTCAAAATCATCCCTTAAGACTCTGCAAATGAAGCTGAAGACTGAGCATGGAAGCACCAGAAGCATAGAAAACATACGATGGGAGTCCGAATTCATTAGCCACGTCTATCATACACTGAAAATGCGAACAGATGTATAGCGCATTTCTTTAAAGCGCTATGCGTTAAAATGCAAACACTGGGTATAGCGCGGTTATTTACCACGCTATACCTTAACGGACAAAACTAACGTCAACGTATAGCGCCCTTTAAAAGGGCTTTATATATAGAAAGGTTACCAAATTTTTTTTCCACCTATTTCGGTCTCTTGTGTCCAAAAGAACCACACTTTGGTTCTGGACTCATCTATATGGTAAGCTGTGGTGCACATGAACCCATGCTACTGGCAAAAAATCCTGAAAAAGTATATACATATTATGTTTAAAATGGCTATATATCATACTGTGAACCTATGTACATGGCGAATTAAATGGTGCATTGATTAGCTTAGGTCATTGAAGACTTTGTCACTCATACAATGAATCTCTTTGTGAAAACCATCCCTCATATTTAACATCTGTGACCCCTTTTTTTAATCTCCTTTTCTTTTGTTTCTTTCTGAAACAGCTAAACTCAATTATCACCTTCTTTAAAGAAGCTTAATTCTCATCAAATAATTTTGATAGACGCTCAGACATGACATTTTTACATTTTTGTTTCCTAATTTTGCTGGATGTGTAGGTTGATTGAAGAATGTTGGCATCTGGATTCTTTTGTACGGCCAACATTTTCAGAGATAATTGTGCGTATGGATAGAATTGTTGCAAACTGCTCGAAACATGGATGGTTGAAAGATACTTTAAAGCTTCCCTGGTAATGCTTCCAATACACTACTTTGCATATTCTGGATCTTTATAATTTCAGTTGTTTACATTATGTAAAGGTCGTCCTTTGATCTGGAAGAAAAATTGAACATTCACTCTCTCTCTTGTTTATTTTTCTTTTTCCATTTCTGAGTTTAATATTTTGTGACAGCAAAATAGAAATAGATAACAGGGAACATGTCACAGATGAATTTCTTGGTGCAGGTTATAGAGTGCAAATAACAAATCTGATGCAGTGAAGATTGTATCAAGATGGTATTCGGTATAAATGTATGGCAAATTATACCAAGATTGTATCATCTCTGAGGCTTCTTTGTTAGTCTATTTTTAAGGTTTCAGTAAGCAAACTGTAATCTGCATACAAGAGAAAAACTGTATATTCATCTGTCTTTCTTCTCATATTACTTACTATATAAGAGCATTTTCGCATATTCTTTGTTGTGCCTTTTCCTTTCGTCTCTATTATTTCCTACACACTGAAATGAGAAAACAGAAAAAGTGAGAAACTATTAATCTGAATGTCATTTTTCTTAGCTTCTCTTTTCCTTAATTAACTTTAAAATCCAGAATTGCAACTCCCCAGGATGAAATACAACCTGAATAAGCCAGCACAACATGAGCCCAAGTGACTACTAGCCATCAGAACGTACCTTATACCCCACCCTATTCCACATCCCCACCAAATCATTCCTACACCATACCCCACCCTAACTCCACCCACTCCCACTCCCACCCCCACCCCAATTTTTTTCTTTTCATGATGTAAAAAAAATAACTTTTTTTCAACAAAATGATGTAGTAAATAATATTTTCTTTTATTTCAACAAAATAATGACGCAGAAAAAAATATTTTCATTCATTTCAACAAATTTTTTTTTTCTTTTCATGACGTAAAAAAAGTAGTTTCTTTCATTTAAAACAAAAAGATTACTTTATTTTCATGTTGTAGAAATAGTACTTTCTTTTTCAACAAAAAAAAAGTATTTTTTTTAAAGTTATGGAACACAAATTTCAATGTTGTTTTTGAGTAAAAAAAGTAAAGCAACACATTAGTTCCTTTGAGTTTGTGTGAATTTTTAGAAGAATAATTAAATTCTTGAATAAAATAGAGTCATGAAAATATTGGGTTTTTGGGGTTTGGGAAGGGAGAGGGGGGGGGGGGGGGGGGTTAGCACAGGAAACATAGAGACTTAGGGAAAGAGGGTGAGGAGAGTAGCATAAAACATTATTTTCCTAAAAAATATTTTCTACTCTCTAACCAAACACTAGAAAATATTTTTCAGAAAAAGATTTTTCACTTACCAACCAAAACAAGGGAAAATAAGTGATAAAACCACTCATTTTTCATAAAAATATTTTTCTTCGTACCAAACACACCCTTAGACTAATAAGTCTTTCTCTTTCATGGTTATCTTTTACCTTCTTCCACGAGCCACCATATTTTTCATTCTCGTTTTCTTAAATCTATATAGTATGATCTATGATATTGTAATTATTAGACAATGTATAAATTTTATACTAGCTCTGTATAAACAATGTATATTTGAATTATAATTCATGGAAAATAAATAAAAATGGCCACAAACGCTCAAATAAGACTAATGAACAGACAAAAAAGAAAGGGTCATTTCAACAAGCACGTACTGGCTCAAATAAGAACAAGACTGAACGTAAATGAACAAATTACAAGGAAAATAAATTTTAGCTTATCCTAAAGTGAAGTCAAAGCACGATGGCTTCTTGTTTGCCTTAAAAACGGATAACAATTGAATTTATACATGGCTTTAAGAATACATGATATAATTTGGCACAAATTGAGAATATATATATTGAATTGACTTTAAAAGAAATAAATGTAAACCAAAGAATCGTATAGCCTTGGCCCTCGAGTTTGATCACCCTCGAACCAAGTGAAGACTCCACTGATATATGAACAGAGTAACAAGATATTGAAAGCTAAAAGAAGATAGTGTATCACTTTGTATTGCGTAAATGTAATATGTCTTACAAATGATCTGATGATAGGCTACAATTACGTATTTTATTCGCTTATCACACTCGAGTTTACTGCACTTTAATTGAGTTTGAGTTTAATCGCTAGTGTTTTGCACTAATTGTGTGTTTTATGCCTTGTAGGTGTGATTCCGAGCTATATAGATGTTATGGAATGGATTTAAGTGATTTGAAGCTTTGAAGTCTGAGTAAAAGCTCAAGGAATTAAGCCGGGATCGTGTTCGGAGGTCAAATTTGATAGTTGAGAGCAAACGAAGACTCGATGAGACATATTTCGCACTGTATAGTAAAATGGACATAACTTTCTGCTCCGAAATCCATTTGAGCTATATAATATATGGTTGGAAATATAATTCAAAGGGCTACAACTTTCATGTTTTACGTTTTTTCCAATTCAGAACGGAACAGGGTGAAAAACGCGATCGAAACCGCGACCGCGGAACTGAACGCGGCAGAATCTGAGAGCATGTTTGGCCGCGCCCGCGCCGCGTCCAGGCGTCAAAAATAGTCCTTTTTCGCGTGGGAGAAGGTATAATTGTTTGGGCCCATTCCTACTTGGTATATATACATGGGAGAACGTTATTGTTTGAGATCTAACATATTTTGAGTGAGAATTCACGTGGAGGAACGCACATCACGCTTGGAGGAGGCTTCTACCTAGTTTTTCTTCTCTTCTCTTCCTTTAATTTCATAGTTTATTAGTTCTAGAGTTTTGGGTGCTACATGAACGTTGTAGTTTGAAGCTTGAATTGTTCTTATTATTTTATCATATTGGTTTATTTATTCAATCTTGCGCTTAATTATTTGATTGCTTGATCACCAATTGAATACTACCTACGAATCTAGGATTGAACTCGGGAGAGGGAATGCTAGATTGCATATAAGATTGAGTTGAGCAAGTTCTTAAACCTGGGCATCGGAGAACGGATTCGCGGTTAGAATAGACATATACCTAATTGCCTTGCTTGGTTGATTTACAGGAATTATAAATGCGTTCTTGTTAATCTTGGTTCCATAGACATATAGGCATTAAGTTACCTTGAATAGGCGCGTAAGAACTCGACAGATTCTTATGAGAAATATTAACCCTGTCAACCAATAAACCAGATAAATTAATTAGACGATTTAAGTGGAAAACTCAACGGGATTGTTAGCTAACCCATAACTCTAGAATATCGGCTTATTGAATTCGTGTCTAATTTCGCCAACTTGTTTCTTTAATTTCATAGTTTACTATTCTAGATTAATTTTAGTTAAATATTCATACTTTAGGATTCGCTTGAATAGATTAATTGTTTGAGTTTAATTTAGTTAATAGTTAATCACAAGTCCTCGTGGGTTCGACATCTGACTTTTAGTCACTTTATTACTTGACGACCACGTATACTTGCGTGTGCGTTTGGCCGCAACAAGTTTTTGGCGCCGTTGCCGGGGACTTAGAAATTAACTATTTTTCTATATTAGACTTTTACTTTTATCTTTAGAAGTTTTGATTTTTTTTCTCGTTTTGTAAATATTTTTATTTTTAAAATAGTTTTGATCTTTCTCTTAGTGTGTTTCTAGTTCTCTCAACATGACATCTGGGGATGAAATATCCGGAGGTAAGGTTATTGATGAAGACGCTTGGTTGGCGGAAGACTTTTATGGCCCGTCTTTTTGGGTTTGTCACGACTTGAACTCTGGGAGGTCTGAATTTGAATATGGGAGTAAGGGTTGGTATTGGAAAGAATATTCACGATTAAGAGAATACAAGGAACAGTGTTATCTTCTAACAAAATTGGTGAATGACTGGTCTAAGGAGAGAGTTGAACTTGCACAAGAAATTGACAGGTTTAGCTTGTTTGTGCGTAACTTAGATGCAAATTTGAGTGCAAAGGTTGATGCGTGTAACGCCCAACAATTTAATAATGAGTCGTGTGAAGCTAAAAAAATCTCCTAGACCAAATTGAGGAGCTAAAACAAGAATACCAATCACAAGACCATGTTTTTCTTGAGGATGCCAATATTGAGAAGAGTGATATAAAGTCATATGAGGGAGTAGATAACATTACTTTGAGAGACTTGTGTGTATGTAAATATGGGGATGCAAATAGTAGTAAAATTCATGAGTTAGGGCACATTAGACCTCATTCCAATTATTTTTCCACATTGTGTTTAGATAGTAAGATAGTAATCGAGCCATCTGAGCCTATGAGGGAGTCAAAGGGTGAGTATGCGAGTGTCTATATTCTTGAATTTGTTGTGCCAAAAAGCAAAAACTACATTCCTCATCTAAAGGCCGAGAAGTGCAAAGTGAAAAATCTATTACTTGGCCTGGTTATCTTTGTAGCCCCGCCAAAGGAGCATAGCCACATACTGGATGCCCTGTTAGGGGTACAATTCATAAGTTCAAGGTGGAGGCAAAAAGTGGTTCAAGTCGTGCCGCGACGTTAAATCAGGCGCTTGTTGGGAGGCAACCCAGCTTTACTGCTTTCTTTTATTTTTATTTAATTTTTTTTATCTTATTTAATTTTTATTATTTTGTAGTATTTATTTTCGTTTTGTAGGATTATGAGCATAGGAAGCAAAGTCATAGGCATGTGCAAAAACGAGCAGGTGGTTAAAACTGAGTGTAAGGTACCCACACAAAGAATCATACCTGGAAGAAGTCTGAGTATCCCGTGAGCTGCTGATTCATCGGCCTTTGGCCTACCAGGGAGTCTCTTTTACCTTCTTATTATTTACAGTGTGCATGAGGACATTGCACAATTTTAAGTGCGGGGTGAGGAGATTGTCTGAGTGACTTTCTAGGCTATTTTAGTTGTGTTTGTTTAATTGAATAATGTTTTTTTTAAAGAAAAAATTAGACTTTTCCCGACGATAGATCTATTAGACAATTTTCTTGAGGGATTTAAGTCTATATAAAAAAAAAAGAGATTTTCTTTTGTTAGGTATTGTAGCAATTCCCCCTTGGTTTTTCTTTGTGCCGCAGTTCTTTTCCAAGGGTTTTGTTTGAACCGGGTGTATTTAGTTTTTTTTTAGGAAGAGGAGCCATTGTGTTGTGTTTTGAATTGAAGCAATATCTCTTGACTTTGTTATTCCTTGAGAATAGTGAGCACTTTGGTTGTGACACTTAGGCTCAGTTTTTTACTCTTGTATAAGTACCTTAAATTGTATGATTTTAAAATTTGCTTAACTGCTTTGACTAGAGTGTCTTGATGAATCCAATCCTGAGGGAGTTAAGTGCCATGTGTCTGTGAGGTTTGTGTGTTATTCTGTGCATTGCATTTGATGTCTAGAACTTGCCCTGTGTGTTTACAAAGCGAAATAGTAGTTTTGTTCAGTCTTGGAAGTGATATAGGCGTTTCTTTGTGGAGCCAGATATGTGTATTTTATCCGCCTAATTGATATGTATCATAGTTAACCCCCTTGAGCCTGTAATCATGTTTCTTTGGCAACCACATTACAAGCCTTACCCAATTATTTGAATGGACTATCTATTTGAACCTTTTAACTTCTCATGAGCACTTGAAGTGTTATGAATTGTGTAAAATTTAAAGTGTGGGGTTGTTGGTTTGGATTTTGAGTGGAACTAATGAAATAAGGAGAAATGTACTATTTTGAAAAAAGTAAGAGTCACTTGAAAAAAAAAAGAGAAAAAAAATAGTTGTATTGCTGGAAAAAAAATTATTCATTGATAAGTGGTGACTCTTGATGTAATTGTGCTTAAAGAAGTATGAGGTGATAATATTGATGTGAAGGTGGAGTTTGATTTGACATAAGTAAGGGGTTTGAATGTTAAAGTATATGTATTAAAGTGCTAAGGGAGGTGTAGTCACTCTTATATCTAATTGTATCCTACCCGTCCCGCAGCCTACATTATAACCAAATAAAGTCCTACTTGATCCTAGACTGAATGAGCTCGATTAGTAGAGTAGTACACTACGGGCAAGCCTATGGTGCATCTTTTGTGGCACATGAATGTTATTTCTGAGAGTGAGTGAATTGTTTCTATCTTAAGTTCCTATGTGCTCTTAAATTTTATTGTGTGGAACTACTCTCTTTTGTTGTGTGAGACACTTGATTCATGAAGGAAAGGTAATGTCAGTGAACTCTATGTTAGATTAAGTGGGTGAGTTGTGAATAATGCGTGGTACTCGTGAGTCAAATCTTGAGGTGAAGATGTTACGCTTTTGTGCTTAGTCTATTTTAAAAATTCTTGGTGTGTTGAGTTAGGAGAATTGCTTAAAAAGGTCGTGTCTATATAAAGTGTAGTTTGATTGCTCGAGGACGAGCAATGGTTTATGTGTGGGGTGTTGATGATATGCTATAATTACGTATTTTAGTCGCTTATTACGCTCGAGTTTACTGCACTTTAATTGAGTTTGAGCTTTAATCGCTACTGTTTTGCACTAATTATGTGTTTTATGCCTTGTAGGTGTGATTCCGAGCTATATAGATGTTATGAAATGAATTTAAGTGATTTGAAGCTTTGAAGTCAGAGTAAAAGCTCAAGGAATTAAGCCGGGATCGTGTTCGGGGGTCAAATTTGATAGTTGAGAGCAAACGAAGACTCGATGAGGCATATTTCGTACTGTCTATTAAAATGGACATAACTTTCTGCTCCAAACTCCATTTAGTCTATATAATATATTTTTGGAAAGATAATTTAAAGGGATACAACGTTCATGTTTTATGTTTTTTCCAATGCAGAACGTAACAGGATGAAAAACACGATCAAATCCGCGACCGCGGAACTGAACGCGGCAGAATCTGAGAGCATGTTTGGCCGCGCCCGCGCCGCGTCCATGCGTCAAGAATAGTCCTTTTTCGCGTGGGAGAAGGTATAATTGTTTGGGCCCAACCCTACTTGGTATATATACATGGGAGAACGTTATTTTTGGAGATCTAACATATTTTGAAGGAGAATTCACGTGGAGGAACACACATCACGCTTGGAGGAGGCTTCTACCTAGTTTTTCTTCTCTTCTCTTCCTTTAATATCATAGTTTATTATTTCTAGAGTTTTGGGTGCTACATGAACATTTTAGTTTGAAGCTTGAATTGTTCTTATTATTTTATCATATTGGTTTATTATTCAATCTTGCGCTTAATTATTTGATTGCTTGATCACCAATTAAATACTACCTACGAATCTAGGATTGAACTCGGGATAGGGAATTCTAGATTGCATATAAGATTGAGTTGAGCAAGTTCTTGAACCTGGGCATCGGGAAACGGATTCGCAGTTAGGATAGACATATACCTAATTGCCTTGCTTGGTTGATTTACAGGAATTATAAATGCGTTCTTGTTAACCTTGGTTCCATAGACATATAGGCATTAAGTTAGCTTGAATAGGCGAGTAAGAACTAGACAGATTCTTATGAGCAATATTAACCCTGTCAACAAATAAACCAGATAAATTAATTAGACGATTTAAGTGGAAAACTCAACGGGATTGTTAGCTAACCCATAACTCTAGAATATCGGCTCTTATTGAATTCGTGTCTAATTTCGCCAACTTGTTTCTTTAATTTCATAGTTTACTATTTTAGATTAATTTTAGTTAAATATTCATACTTTAGGATTCAATTGAATAGATTAATTGTTTGAGTTTAATTTAGTTAATAGTTAATCACAAGTCCTCGTGGGTTCGACATCCGACTTTTAGTCACTTTATTACTTGACGACCGCGTATACTTGCGTGTGCGCTTGGCCGCAACATGATCAGATCCCCTTTATATAGTAGGGGAGTCCTACTCTTGATACAATTCTAAATACAATAAGAAATCTCATGATTGACTAATTAATCAGCCTCTTCTTGATACGTGTCGGGATTCCCAACGTGATCCTCGCTCGATTACAGATATTTTGGCTTTCCGTTATTTGATTTGGTAAACTTCCCTCGGTCTTGCTCGATCCCTATCTTGATCGGTCTCGATCTTGGCCGATCTCGATCTTGATCGGTCTCTGGGTCAGGAGCTCAACAATCTAACTTCACGCCATGGTTCGATATAACACGAGGTTGAACCCTGGCTTATCATGTTCCAGTCTCGATTGGTCATACGAAGGGCAAGTCCGATTTTGACCGTATAGAGATAGTCCCCTCGTTTCTCGAAAAGAAGATAAAGAGAAATGATATGAATTTCCAAGCTCTGTCTCGATGGTAATGACGTAAGCGACGAATCCGACTATGATGCAAGCAACAAATGGATATTGAAATGTCCCGTTGGTCCAGTTACCAAGGCACTAAATGCCTGTTAGTCTCTAGTCGGCCACTACTGGTTCTGAACCGTCACCAGCAACCTATAAGTACCCTAGTTTTTTCTCATTCAAACTTTTACGTTCAAAGCTCTTCATACTCTTGCTTATTCTTCAAAAAATCCCTCTGCTTTACAATTTTCGTACCCAAATTTCTTGAACTCACATCAAACTGCATACTATCTTGATTCTCTTTTCTCCTGTTTATCGTTGGAGAAAACTTCCAAGACCATATCGCAAAAGGAGGTTGCTTCTTCGTCACGATCTGGGTGGTGAGGCTGCGGCGGAGCCTCACTTTGAGGAATTCGTTCCATCAAGGTGACCAATTGTCACTGATTTTAAGGTCGAAAAGACCTCCTCAGTACGCGGCCGATGTGAGCCGAAATCGAGGTACATATGCACAATCATTGAAGACATCCTCGACAAAGTTAAAGAGGAATGCAACTGGGACAAAAAACATGTAGTAGTTTCTTCGCCCGAGGAATCGATCACTACCCACGTGGAGGGGTTTCTAAGTGTTTACACTTACCCCTTCACATTGGGTCCCTTAGACCCTGTCATCGTCTCCTTCTTCAAGAGATACGAAATGAACCTTGGCCAGATCCACCCTTCCTTCCAGAGATTAGTGGTTCTCCTCCGATTCTTGACAAGTAAAATCGAGGGATGTCCTTTCACCCTCGATCACCTTATGCGCCTTTACAGTCCCCGACTCTATCAAGGAGGACTGATCAAGCTTGCTCGCCGGGCTAGTAGGGCCCCGTTATCCAGCATAGATGAACTTTGGGACCCAGGCTAGATGGGCCGATTTGTCCGAATAAGGACTTCGGACCCAATACCTACGGAAGACATGTAGTTTCCTGAGAAAGGGAACATGAATCGTGAGTAACACTTCGCCTTGAATATTCAATTTTGTTTCTTATCTTCTTTCCCCATCTGTGTTTTGGTGTTGCAGCTGTGGCCCAGATGTCGGACCTGATTACGGAACTCAAGCAATGGGTCGAGGTCCTAGTGTTGCATAGACCATACTCCGAGCGTGCTGATAAGTGGGGATTTTAACTACTTATTTGCGCCCTTTGACTTCCGTTTTAGTTCAAAAATGTTTAAAGGTATTCCCGAAAACTGATGAAATATGCTTACTTGAAGGAGTACTAGAAAATGATCCATTATGATAACAATAACTCAAGAAGGAGTGCTTTTGAACAAGGACATAAATCAAGCAAAAAAGCTAAAGTGCGGACCGCAGAATTCTGTCTGCAGCCGCAGAACGTGAAGAAACAATCAACAGTCCTATAATGCAAAGTACGGACCGCACAATAATTGTGCGGCCGCAAAACTCAAGGATTAGAGATTTCCACATCCAAGCCAAACAAGAACTGCAAACCTCACAATTATTGTGTGGCTGCAGAAATTAAATGTGCGGCCGCACTCAGAATTGTGCGGTCCGCAGAACTCAAGAGATGCGCCCGCAATTTAGAATTGTGCGGCCGCAGAACCCACTCCTGTCAAGAGTTGCAGCAAAGTGTGGACCGCACACAGAATTGTGCGGCCGTAGAATCTCCGAAAGGGCAATTATATTCAAAAATTTCAACTGTGTATAAATAGTCTTTTTTGACGAAATTAGGTTAAGTTTTGAATACCAGAAAGTTTGAAGCCATTTTTCTTTACTCTTTTAGGAACCTTTAGTTTTTATTGTTGATTTTACTTTGGATTTTCATCTATTTATCATTCAATGTGAGTTTATTCATCTTTGCTTATTTATTTTCTTCATCACTCACTATTAGTAGCAAAATTTCTAGCTAGGGTTGTGACTCAACCCTAGTGTGGGAACCTAATGGGTGTTTGATTTAGGGCTTAGTTATGGTTAGGTGTGTAATATTTAGCCTAGTTCTTGCTATAATTGTAGAATTAGTGGTTGCAAACATTAATTCAAGCGTATTTGACTTAGTCTCTACTTGAGAAAGAGAGACTTAGTCTAGGGAACTTGGCTATCAAGAAATTGGGATGGATTCAAGAGATTGATAGTCCCAATTAAAGTGTTGAATCTTGAGATAGTAAAACCTAACTTGAGCATTTATCAATTATTTTGTGCAATACCCATTTGGACTTGAGAAAGCCAAATTGGGCAAAACCACTATCTTACCGAGAGGTATTGAGTGGGGAATTGTGTGTTGATTTATATAATACACCCCAACCAACGAAACTCGCTCTAAAGCCCACAACCCGTTAGGAAAACACCTAAGTGGAAGCCACATCCCTAGACCTTTTACATATTTGAAAAACAACAACATAAATATTATTCCCTCGTTTCGTATTTTACATTTGCAAACCTTAGTATAATTTTAGAAGTAGAATCAAAACAAAGTTTGTGTAAGTGCAACTTAAACACTTTTACGCGCTTAGTCCAAATATATACCACTAATCCCATCTACGCTCCCTGTAGATTCGATCCCGACTCCTAGTCGGGTAGCCTTATGCAAGGGGAGGTAGAGCTTAACCTCATGCAGATGGAGACGGAGCTTAGTATCGGAAGGCAGAAAGGTATTCTTATGCAAGATTAAATAAATGACAGTATAGATTCTTAGCGGTAGTAAATTGCGGTATTGTGACCGTTGTGAGCATGATTATGGAGCATCGTTTGTCTGTGCTGATAATAAATGTCGGCAAGTGCGACGGTTTTGAGAATTATGACTTTGAACCATGTTTGTCTTTTGAGCGGACAATATACTTTGGATTTTGCCATTTTTGTGCCTACATCCAAAGAAAAGTTGTATGTTCTGTCAATGGGGAAGGTTGGTTCGTATTCCCGCTTACTTTGCTTGACTTGTACACTTGGTCTAATGATACGGTTCGTATTATCGGGGTAGCGTTCGCTAAACAAACCCGTTCTCAAGAGTAAGTATGCATGATTTTGTAAAACATATAGTACAAACATATAATTTAAAATAGTTTAGATGAATCGACGATCGTGACGCGGTTCGAGACATTGCAACCTATCCTACTTAGGAACTTTGAGGGTCCTCTTCAAAATTCTACCCCAGTTTGATGGTTGACGCTTCTGGCTGTTGCACATGCGGTGATCGGCTGAACTTGCTTCGGAATTTTGAGGGTCCTCCTAAAAAATTTTCCCCAGTTTCCGATTGCGGGGGAAAATAATTTTTTTATTGAATTGTGACCGAACCCATAGGGCTACCTACGTATCCCCTCTTAAACGGGAATCAGGTCGGACGTAGTTCAGTTTACATCATTGATAAAGGCATAAAGAATTACACATAATAACGTTTAACTGCATCTGAATTGATTGTCTTCGGCCAGACTTCTCCGTCCAGCAAGTATAAGTGCTTCTCCTGTTAGTACTCGGTGAACCATGTATGGGCCTGGCCAGTTTGGAGAGAACTTCCCTTTGGCTTCCTCTCTATGCAGAAAGATTTTCTTTAACACCAACTGCTCGGGTGCAAACTGTCTTGGTTTGACTCTTTTGTTGAAAGCTCGGGTCATTCTATTCTGACAAAGTTGACTGTGAGGGCTAGTTGCTCATAACGACTTTTTACCCACTCTGCATCGTTGAGCTTAGATTCTTGTATGATTCTTAGGGAAGGAATTTCTACCTCAGGGGGAATGACGACTTCTGTACTATAAACCAGCATATAAGGGGTTGCCCCGGTCGATGTGCGGACTGTGGTGCGATAGCCTAGTAGGGAAAATGATAACTTCTCATGACATTGCTTGTGCTTTTCTATCATCTTCCTTAATATCTTCTTGATGTTCTTGTTGGCGGCTTCCACAACTCTGTTCATATGAGGTTTATAGGCTATGGAATTCTTGTGCTTGATTTTGAAGGTCTCGCACATAGCTTTCATTATATCACTGTTGATATTTGAACCATTATCGGTGATGATTGATTCCGGAACTCCGAATCGACAAACAATACGGTCGCGGGCAAAGTCCACCATGACTTTCTTAGTCATTGCTTTGTACGATGTTGTTTCGACCCATTTAGTGAAATAATCAATTGCTACCAAGATGAACCTGTGTCCGTTAGAGGCGGTAGGCTCGATTGGTCCAATAACGTCCACTTCCCATGCGGCGAATGGCCAAGGTGAGCTTGTTTCATTGAGCTCGTTTGGAGGTACCTTTATCATGTCTGCATGCACCTAACATCGATAGAATTTCCAGACATACTGGATGCAGTCCGTCTCCATGGTCATCAAGAAATAACTGGCTCGGAGTATCTTCTTAGCCAAAACAAAGCCGTTCATATGTGGGCCACAGGTCCCAACATGTATCTCCTCAAGTAGTTTTTATGCTTCCTTTGCATCAACACATCTTAATAATCCCAGGTCGGGAGTCCTCCTTTACAGGATTCCTCCGCTATGAAAGAAAATGTTGGATAATCTCCGAAGCGTGCGTTTCTGAGCGTGATTTGCAAGCTCTGGGTATTCTCCCTTTGATAGATACTCCTTGATGTCGTGGAACCATGGATTTCCGTCTGCCTCTTCTTCAACATGGGCATAGTATGCCGGCTGGCTATGGATCTTCACTGGAATAGGGTCAATGAAGTTCTTATCTGGATGTTGTATCATAGATGATAGAGTGGCCAACGCATCAGCGAACCCGTTCTGAATTTTGGGAACGTGTCGAAATTCTGTCTTGGTAAACCTCTTTCTTAATTCCTGCACGTGGTGCAGATACAACAATATCTTGGAATTCTTAGTAGCCCATTCTCCTTGCACCTGGTGTATAAGCAAGTATGAGTCACCAATTACTAACAATTCTTGAACATTCATGTCAATGCCATGTTGAGGCCTAGGATGCAGGCTTCATATTCTTCCATATTGTTTGTGCAGGGGAATTTGAGTTTAGCAGATACTGAATAATGTTGACCACTTTCCGATATCATGACAGCTCCAATGCCGACTCATTTGAAATTCGCCGCTCCATCGAAGAATATTCTCCAACCGTCATATGATTCTGCAATGTCTTCTCTTATGAATGAAACTTCTTCATCGGGAAAATACGTTTTCAGGGGTTCGTATTCTCCATCTACAGGGTTCTCAGCAAGATGGTTTGCCAATGCTTGTCCCTTGACTGCTTTCTGATTCACATAGACAATGTCGAACTCACTCAGCAAGATTTGCCACTTAGCGAGCTTGCCAGTGGACATGGGCTTCTAAAAGATGTACTTCAAAGGGTCCATCCTTGATATGAGATATGTTGTGTAGGCACAGAAGTAATGCCTCAACTTTTGTGCTACCCAAGTTAGAGCACAACAGGTACGCTCCAATAGGGAATACCGAACCTCGTATGGAGTGAACTTATTTCTCAGATAATAAATAGCTTGATCTTTTCTTCCCGTTTCTTTGTGCTGCCCAGAACGCAGCCGAAATCTCTATCTAACACTGCAAGGTAGAGTAGAAAAGGTCTACCTGGCTCGGGTGGTACCAGGACCAGCGGTGTTGACAAGTACCTTTTGATTATGTCGAAGGCCTTTTGACAATCATCGGTCCATTTAGTTACGACATCCTTCTTCAGCATTTTGAAGATCGGCTCACATATGACTGTGGATTGTGCTATGAATCGGCTGATGTAGTTGACACGTCCCAGGAAACTCCTCACATCTTTCTTGTTCTTTGGTGGTGGAAACTCCTGGATGGCTTTGACTTTTGATGGATCCAGTTCTATTCCTCGGCGGCTGACGATGAACCCAAGCAATTTTCCGGCAGGAACCCTGAATACACATTTTGTGGGGTTTAGTTTCAAATTGTATTTCCGCAACCTATTGAAGAACTTCCTCAGATCTTCTATGTAGTTGGTAGCTTTCTTGGACTTGATAATAACATCGTCCACATATACCTCGATCTCCTTGTGTATCATATCGTGGAAGATAGTGGTCATAACTCTCATATAGGTGGCCCCAGCATTCTTCAGGCCGAACAACATCATCTTATAGCAGTATACTCCCCACGACATAATGAAAGCCTTTTTCTCAGCATCTTCCTCGTCCATCCAGATCTGATGGTAACCAGCGAAGCAATCCACGAATGACTGTAATTCATGCTTGGCGCAGTTGTCAATCAAGATGTGTATGTTTGGCAAAGGGAAATCATCTTTCAGATTGGCCCGGTTGAGACCCTGGTAGTCGACACAGACTCTGACCTTCCCATCTTTCTTTGGCACTAGCATGATGTTGGATAACCAGGTTGGATACTCCACTACCCTGAGAACCTTGGCGTTGATTTGCTTTGTGACTTTTTCCTTGATTTGCAAACTCATGTCAGGCTTGAACTTCCCGAGCTTTTGTTTTACCAGGAGCACATTGGATCGGTTGGCAGCTTGTGAGCCACAATGGATGTACTCAGACCAGTCACGTCATCGTACGACCATGCGAATATGTCCTCATACTCCTTCTGAAATTCTGTGTATTCCTTCTTCTCTGACGGCGACAAACGAATGCTGATGCGAGTTTCCTTGACATTTTTTGAATCTCCCAAGTTGACAATTTCGGTCTCGTCCAGGTTGGACTTAGGTCTATTCTCAAAATTCTCGACTTATGTGACAATTTCATCAAGTATATCATCTTCTTCTTCTGAATCAATGTCCGTTTGTTGCGTTGTCTCATTGCATGTCACAGTCATCAGTTCATCAAGACAAGTAATAGTAACGCCCGAGGCTCGTCGGGCTCTGGCTGTTCTGATAGTCCAATTATTGAGAGATGCTCCTTTGCTCACGGCCTGGATGTAAGGTCCTTCCTCCCCCTCCTCCTAAAAAATGACTCAGCAATCCATGTCATCGTCTTCCAAGAATAATATTTTCAGCGCTGCAAGTGCTTCTTCTTCCATCGGCCTGCTGAAAGGTCTGCTCCAGATGTGGTATTGGCTGATCCAATGGGTAATAAGGACCGCGCCAAGGTGGCGACCAGTTCTTGAACTCTTCCCAAGTATATTTGTACCCTAGACCGAAGGTAGTTCCATGGCGCTTGATCTGTATCGGTTTGGAGATTCCTTGGAGGTTCTTGCCGAGCCCTTTACCTGGATCATACCCTATCCAATTCATCATGCTTTCTTTTTTACTGTCCCACTATTTGTTCTTGTCTATCGCATTGACCCGTTCAATGTGGTGGTAAGTCTCTCCACCCAGCTTCCTTTTACCTTCAACTAATGGAATGGTCTGGAAACTGTAAATAGGATTGCTCCTGTCTCCATGGATGATTACCTCTTAATGGTTCCATTCAAACTTCACTGCTTGATGCAGCGTTGATGCCACGGCTCCAGCGGCATGTATCCATGGCCGTCCTAGTAGCAGATTGTAGGACGCCGATATGTCTATCACCTGAAAGTCAACCTCGAACCATGTATGCCACATTTGTAAGCAAAGGCTGATTTTGCCGATGGTGGACCTCTGCGAACCATCGAAAGATTTCACATTCATTGACCCCTCTCTTATCTAGTACATCCCTTTGCCCAATTTCTTGAGTGTTGTCAACAGACATATATTGAGACCGGATCCCCCATCGATCAGGATCCTGGTGATGAAGTAGTCTTCGCATTGCACAGTGATGTGCAGGGCTTTGTTATGATCCAACCCCTCGGGTGGAAGATCATCTTCGTGAAAGGTGGTCTTATGGCTCTCCATCACTTGGCTTACCATATTGGCCATTTCTCCACTGGTGATGTTGTTTGGCACGTATGCTTCATTGAGTACCTTCATAAAAGCATTTATGTGTGCCTTTGAATTTTGCAGCAATGAAAGAATAGATATCTAAGCTAGGTTTTTGTTCAACCGGTCAATGACGGAGTATTCTTTGGCCTGCACCTTCCTCCAAAGGTCATCCGGGCCTGTCTCGATGATGGGTGGCCTATTTGATCGATTATGCTAAATGTTCTGGTGTATAGACCTTGCCGGTCCTTGTCATACCTTATGCCGTAGTAGCTTCTTCGATCTTCACCTTGCCTTTCCTTCTTGCCACTGCTACATAATCCCATGGTACAACATTAGTGTATTAGGGTGGCGTGGTTGATATCTCCACCGTGATTGGTGCATCTATCTTTACTTTGAAAGGAACATGTGCCTTAGCAGGTGGCATGACTGCAACCTCAAATGGTGCGGGTGCTTTTGCTGGTGGCATAACTTCGACCTCAATCGGCGCAGGTGCATTTGCAGGTGTTGCCGATTCAAACGCAAAAGGCACTAACGCAGCTACCTCAACATCTCCAGATGGCTGGATCTGGACTATGATAGGATTGAGAGTGACCTCTTGTTTCTTTGGGTCATCACCTTCTAAGATCAACCCAATCGACCCCTTTGGGTCCCAATATTCTTCTACTTCGATCATGCAGATGCCTCCACCCTTATGGTATGGGAGTGGATTGTTGCGGACGTTGGGGGTGGACCCCTTTGCTACAATGATCTTGTTATTGATCATGGACTGTATCTTATCCTTCAAAGAGCGGCATTCATCGATTGTGTGTCTCTTTATGCCGGAGTGGTATGCACAAGACTTATTTGGGATAACCCACTGAAAGGATTCTCAGGGGTTACGACAGGGATGGGGTTGACATAACCAGCAGCCTTCAGTTTCTCATACAACTGTTCGATAGTGTCAGCAATGGCGGTATATTATTTGGGAGGTCTGTGATCAATGTTGGGTCGAGGTCTAGGAAACTTTTGGCGTGTAGAGGGTGACTGATAGTGGGATGGTTGAGAGTTATAGGTATGATAAACAGGGGCGGGCTGTGAATGTCTGGGTGAAGTAGGTTGATAGGTAGGTGGTGGGGGTGACTGATATGTTAGTGGTGGTGCTTGGTGTGAGGGCGAGGGTTCTTGGTAAGTTTGTGGAGGTGTTGGTTGATTTGTAAGTGGAGGTGTTTGGTAGGTTTGATATTTCAGTGGAGATTTGGTTCTCTGTGCAACCATCACGGCTCCCACATCTCTTTTCTACACACCACCAGACTGTAAAGCTTTATTTGTAGCTTGTAAGACTTCAAACTTGGTGACCATACCGCTTTTTATTCCCTCCTCAATTCTCTCACCTAATTTTATAATATCAGAGAATTTGTGGTTATCGATCACCATCAACCGCTCATAGTATTGAGGATCCTGTGCTCGGACAAAGAACTTATTCATTTGTTCTTCGTCTAAGGCGGGCCTGACCTTAGCAGCTTCAGATCTCCAGCGGGTAGCATACTCGTCAAAGGTTTCCGTAGGCTTCTTCTTCAGATTCTAAATGTAGAACACATCCGGTGTGTTCTCTGTATTAAACCTGAACCGGTCCATGAAGTCGGACGCCATGATTACCCAATTCGACCATTTCTTGGGGTCTTGGATGATGTACCAAGACAGATCATCTCCCGTTAAGCTCCTCATGAACAACTTCAAGCGGATCTTCTCATCTTTCCCTACTCCAACCATCTTATCACCGTAGGTCCTCAGATGGACCCTCAAATCACCTGTGCCATCGAACATTTCCAACTTAGGAGGTTTGTGCCCCTCGGACAGTTCGACATCGGGCTGTATGCAGAGGTCTTCGTAGTTCAGCCCCTCGACTCCTTTGCCTCCCTCAACGTCTTGAACCCGACTGGTCATCTTCTTAAGTTTTTCAGCCAAATTCCTAATGAGCAAATCCTTTTCACTAGACTCAGGTGTATAAGATATGGGTTGAGTGGAGTGCGACATAATCTCCACGTAGATGGGGTTGTTGTGATGGCCTTGTGCCTGGGTGTAAAGGTGGTCATTTGTGGAATTTTGCGGCTCGGGGATGAGTAATGGAGTGTTTCTCGGAGTATGGCAGGCATTGCATTATGCTGGAAGAGTTTGATTCCTTGGTGGAGTGGTGTGGTGATGAACTGTGGGATGATTTTGCTTGTTCGGGATGTTCTGAGGAGGTATGGGTTTTTGGGTCTCGGGGTAGTTGACGTCTGGGACGCTGAGTGTGAATGATAGGTTTTCCAAATTTCGTACTTGATCAAGTTCTTCCTGGAACTTCAACAACTTCTGTTCGAGCTATGACATAGTCTAATTCTGAACTCAAATACCCTGGCCATCAGTGGCCTCTACCCGTTCAACTGTATTTTCTTTCCTGATATTGCCTGAATCTTCCATTTTCTTTTTGCCTTTTTCTTCTTACTTTGGGAGGACTAGGAGGAGGAGAGGGTGGAGGGCCCCTGGATCTTGTGAGGTATGATGATGATGCCAGAGTGCACGAACCAACCTTTGGGGAGGGGAATAATAGAAAGAAAGAAAACAAAAACAAAAACAAAAGGTAGCCAAGTTAGTGAGGATTATGAAAACGTATTGGGATATTTAAACATAGTGCGAGGATATAAAGCGTGTCCTAATTTGGGAGCCTCGTTGTGCCCGAGGTAGGCCTAGCGACAAATGAATTTGGAGAACTTAAATGCTAAATGCCTCATTTCATTAATGCAAAAATAGACGAATCCAAAACGGCACTAAATAAGCGAGAAATAGATTCACTAATGGCAATTGGCCTTATTACATTGATAAAGCGAAAAAGAAATCCTATCCTACTTGGTCCTTGAAGGACCTTCCCCAGATTAGGCATCCTTGATTCCCTCGAACAGATTCCCCAGCTCGTGAAGTCCTAACAGTAGATATGCTCTGGCTAGATGTCCACCTTTGTTCCCCTAAGCCTTTTGACAGTCCTCAACCCTCTTGATGAACTTACACTCCAGCTCGACTATGCCTCGTTCCAAGTAACCCAACTTTCTATTGGCGCTGACGGCCATGTCTTTCCATTCTTCAATCAACTTCTTGTTGGCTTCGTGTATCTAACGGTGCTCGTTCTCGCATTCACGAATCCTCTTGCGCAGTTGATTATACTTGACCTGAGCCTCGGCTTTTTCATTTATGATTCTGTGGCCTCGAATGAACCCTGACATTCCTAGACCATCCTAGTTGTCTTCTAACCACCCCGAGTAGAAAGGTGTATAGCTTGCGTCCTATCTGTCTGGTTCGATTGTTTCTTTTTCCATTATGATCTTACAAAGCCACATGTGTTGGGCTTGCATTTGTTAAGAGTATCATTATCCTGAAAATCGGCTCGAAAATGGATCATCTTGTCGACCCTTGGTATAATCTGCTTTCTGCCTGCTTGTCTCATGACCCGGAGAGGGATGTAAAGATATGTTCCTCTCAAACCAATCAGTATCAAGAATGGTCCATCCCTAGACCGGAAAATGAATTCGTCTGTTGGTAACCACTCGGACATCCACTATACTTGCTCCTCAGTCAGATTATCGAAGAACTCTACCCATTCTTTGGCAGTCTCGGGCTGAGCAAACCTGTCAGGAATATATGTCATCCGCTTTGGGTGATTGAAAGAGATATGGTCATTCCATGCCCTTCGCGGAAATTCTTGTCGGTACTGGACCTTTTGGAGATGTTCTAGGAACCAGAGTTGTAGTAACAGGTTGCAGCCTTCGAAGTGCTTAGCTCCCCTTTGACATTGCTCTAAGGCTCGATAGATGTCTGAGGGACGATACTGAAAGTCTGCCTACCAATTCCCTCCATTAATGTCTTTGTTACCATGGCTAGCCTAGTGTGGATTCTTTCTTTCTTTGTCGGAAACACGATTAACCCCAAGAAGCAAACAATAAAGACAAATACCTTACGATGAATATGTCCCAAGGATGTGATGGCGAATTCGTCATGAAAGGTACGTCATGATTTGCTGTGGCCGTACCTTTCATACAAGTAGTCGAAAGGGATGTACGACTCCTTCAGATACCTTAACTATGCGTTCGTTTTTAAGCCCATCATTTTCAAGAAACCCTTGCCCGTGCGGTTTTCAGGCATTAGCAACCCAGGAGTTTCCCAAACTAGTCCTACCAGTCCTCCTATTTCTTCTAGCAATGGTGTCATTTCAGTGTCCCCAAAATGGAAGACGGACCTTTCACTATCCCAGAATAAAGTTGCAGCCTCTATCATCATGTTGTTGGGTTGGATGTCTAGGAGAGACGGTAGGTTACCCAAGTATTTCTTGACGAGTGTCTTATCACTAGAATGCAGGTCCTACCACCAGTTCAGAAGCTTTGGGTGGATGTTGGTGACCATGCCGAATCTGGGGACTTCGTGCCTCATATTTCTGCAAGGTAAACAGGATTAGGCCCTTACCCCCACCTGACTCGACTATTTAACATTTATGATTAGCATACAAGCATTTAGTTCTTTATATAAATGCACAGAACGTGACGACGTCCGTTGGGATTTATGAAAACCTGGTTGACTTTGGACAAGGCTGTCTTAAAGACCATTGTGCGGACAACACATTAGCCTAACTAGGTTTGACCATGATGCATGCAGCACTATAACAAAGTAAGGTTTCTATGGGGTATTAGAATGGTACCCTTGAGCGGACAACTCAAGGGGGAAAGGCACGGAACCGTCGACTGCACCGCTGATCGACTAGTTTTACCGCAAATAAGCCTTTATGAATTTAGGGGTGATAAAATAGGAAGGGTGCAACCACTCATCAAGCATTTTTATAGGATTTGTTTTCGCACGAGTAGAGTATGATGTTGAGCATGATTATGCAATAAATAAGTGGTAAAGGCATGTATTCATGTATTTGCACGTTGTGAAAGCAGTAGATACAACAGTTATAATTTAAAAAGCAATCACAAGAAAGAAACAAGAAAACATGTCAATTTTGCTTTTTGAGGAAAATTAAATTCTTGAAAGAAATAAACAATTAATTTCACCTAAGAGGAATGGGAATAGGTACAAATTCACAAAGTAGTTTGAAATGGTAAAAGCCTAGAAAATCCCCTGCGGAGTCGCCATGCTGTCGCGCCCCCTTTTTTCCAACCCCTTTCGGATCGGTCAAAAGGTTTTTGACATTATTGGGACAACTCTTTTCCTTTTGGGAAAGGGGTATGCAGGATTGGAAAAGTCGCCACCTAAAGAGTTAAGGTGCGTTAGGGCACCTATTTGAGGTTAATTACAAACAAAGACTAGATAACCAGAGACAGGGTAAGGGCTTGAAATTATTCTAAGGGGAAGGTGTTAGGCACCCCTCAGAATCCACAACTGTGGTTCCCGGCCAAACAACTTTGTGAATTTGAAAAAGTATCAAGTAGGCAATTAATGTTAAAGCAAGTAAAAGGTTTTGAAAGATTCGCAGTCTAAGCACACATGTGTTACTAGAGCTTTGAAAATATTTAATATCTAAGTAGGGGTTTTGAAAGAGTTATAATCTAAACATGCATATAAGGGATAGGGGGATGTCCTAGGTTGTTTGTCATATGGATCACATCAGAACAATACCCGGTATATCACTCCTCAAAAAGAGGCTACACGTGGTATTAGCGCACTGTCATCATGTCCATATCTATCCTTCCCACCCCGTAAAGGTTATTAAAATGAGTATTGGTCAACGACCTCTATTGCGTGTTGTTACCCGTCCCTTCCTAATAGGCTTGGAGGAGTTTAGGACTTCTACCTATAAGGGAGGTTCTAGGCAGACCCTTAGGTTTAAAGGAAAAATGCTAAGGCGACAGACAAAAAAAAGCATATAGAACTGCAGTTAATGGGAGCACAGAAAGCAGATAAAAGGCTCAAGTTTACCTCCACAAGTAATGCAAATAGGCAGCACGACTCATACATAGTTAAGGGCAGTATTTAAATTCAGAATCCTAAGACAAGGTGTCTAGATGAGTTCAGAATATAAACAGATATCCCGACTTGGTTTTTTATAACTCAGAAAGGCCCTAATCAGTTTATGGACCTAAGAGGCATGATTTCTAATGCATGATCTTGAACATATGAGTCCTAAGCATGATTTCTATTGTGCAGGTAGGGAATAAAGCCTAATAACATGGTTTCTACCCTTTAATAGCTAGAGCATGCATAGTTACCCCTTTCCCTTTTCACTATCCACCCCAAGAGTTATTTACAATAATTATTACAGACCATTTTGCTTAAATTACATAACTGAAATAAGAAAAGAAGAAGCTACACTATAGGGATCCTACTGATAGGCCTAAAGTCTCTAGAATTTCTCAATGCCATTGGTGTTCACAACCTTTCATATAATCCAGGTGTGTCAGAGTTCCCTAAGGATCTCAAGGGATCCCGGGCAGTGCTCACACCCAGATTTTCATAACCATATTGAGTAAGTGCAGTGTGGAAGGGACAACTCTAATGCATCAGAGTTCAAAGCAATCTCATAGGGATCCCAAAGCAGTCACACATTAGAGGGGCAGAACTTGGACTTCTAAGAATATAGTGAGAGTGCTTGACATAGTTTAGAAAAGGTAGAGTTGGAAAACAGAGTCTGGAAATAGTTTTTTTGAAATAAGTTTGCAGAACAGTAAGAGAGTTGATGAGAGAAAAACAGTTTTGAAAGGAAAGAGAAGAGAGCAATCAAAATGACCAATCAGTACCATAAGGCACACATAGTATAGAAAAATATCTAACAATCACAAATAGGGAGAAGGGGTTGGGGACAAAGAGATAACACATGAATAGATACACGTAGGCAGACTTGCAGACAAGTTATAGTCAGAGAAATCCCTAAGGTATTACAGACTTGACAGAACCTAAGTAACCACAGAAATGGTTTTGTCAGAAGGGTGTTCATGCCATGAACTTAAAAGAATCAGATTGAGGGGTGCTAAAGAAAGTAACATGCTGAATCTAAGGGAAAGGGTACGAGAATCATACTAACTAAGGCATAAAGTAGACATGCTAATTAGAAGGCAAACAACAGAACCACAAATAAAAAAAACAAAGTAGGAATAAGATGAATTGCAATACAGAAAGAAACATGTTGTTTTGAGGCTTTAAACTAACTGAAGACATACCAGTTAAGAGAGAAATAACCACAGAGTGAAGAGCAATAGAATATACCAGTTAAGAGAGAAATAACCACAGAGTGAAGAGCAATAGAATATACAATACTCAGTCTTGGCTTGCAGCCGAATGGGAGTAGAAAATAACCAATAAGAAGAGCAAGAGAGAGTATGAGTGAGTGTGTGTAAGAGAGTTCAAAACAGTATTTGTTCGTCTCTGTGCTAATGAGTAAATAGAAGTACTTTTAGTTTGAGAACAGGTAGAAAATAAGGCAAGAATCATAATTCAACAGTATTTATGGGACTTATGTACTAATTAGAATCAAATCAGTAAGGGCTTCCTTTAATTAGGGAGTTACCATTCAAACGGTAATAAGCAGGTTTAAGAATAAGGAAAGAAATCATGAAAGCTGATTATAACACATAAGGAAAGTAGCCTAGGTATAGTATAGGTATATCACACGTAAGTAAGGCCAAGTTCAGCATTCTACTTAAGGTAAATATGTATACTAATTTGACAGCAAAGTCATTCATAAAAATAAGGCAAACAATAACTTAAACTTCGTAAATCAGTGAGGAAACCCTCGATTGAGGTCATAATTATAGGAAGTCAGTATCAATCAAAGTAGAATCTCACACATGAGCGGGATAATTATGCTACAGGCAAGGAGAAATAGGAAATCATCATCCTAATTAGGGAAAATACTCGAGAATCATTAGAGAATATCATGCAAGATCAATGAAGTATTTAATCATAGAAATTTAGGGATTCACAAATAGAAAAGATATCACTGATTTATCACAGCATTATGAGAATAAGCATGTAATAGACAAGAATCAGAACCATAAGAAGACTAGTATCACATAAGAGTTAGGGTTTCATATGGAACGCAGTCTAGATCACTTCATAGATATGATATAGGCAGAATTAATGAACCTTGAGACCCTAACAAGCAAACATAAATTAAAATCACATAATCATAGAATGCTAATGAGAAAACATACAGATTAATTGAACATAGTACCCAAGACGAACTCAGAACCCTAAAAGTTGGGGTTTTTAATAGAATAACTCGGGTAAAGGAGAAGATATAAACAAACGTTTAAAACATAATGATAATCATAGATTATTACAAAATCAGAAGAGAAAGCGTTTTGAAAAGGGGTTCAAGAACCCTATTTTTGAAGATGAAAAAATCGTTCATGAAATAGGAAGATCTTTGAGGAAAACATGTAAAAACCTCAAAATATACATAGATCTGTTACATATCTAGAATGATCGAAAGGTTTTAAAGTTATTATTTCCAGAGAAAACACAAAGAGGAAGAAGAAAACTAAAAGTCTTACCGATTTTAATCGGAGGGTGTAAAGATCTTACTCGAATGGCCATGGGTGGCCGAAAAAAAAGGCATGAGATTATGGAGGTGAGTTTAATCGCCTCTGGTTCACTTCAGAGCCTCAAACAATGAGACACGTGCGGGGGGG
>ML271610.1:11754-55419 GCA_005239495.1 Nicotiana undulata | reverse complement strand
CCAATTCAGCCTTTCGGAGAAATCCATCTCCGGGATATCATACTCATCCATAATCCGTACCAGTGAAATCTATCCCTTCATATCTCATAAACAGTATCTATTCTAAGGAAATCCATCCCTCTATGTGTCATATCTCGGACAAATCCATGTCCAGGGAAATCCATCCCTCAATATTTGTGCGCTCACTGGGGGTGTAAAGACTCTGGAAGGGCCGCCAAGGATATGGCCCAAGCGCTATTTATATATCAATCCCACGAAGGGTATATCATCTCAACATTTGGCTCTAGGCCCATACTCAGTCAGAATTACCAGTCTCCTCACAATACTCTCATTATGTAACAGCCCAAACAATGGCAATGCATGATAAATAAATGAATACTGAGACTGAAATACAAATACATGTATAATAACAAGACTGAGTATGCACAAGTAAAGTTCACAATAGAAATAACAGTAACAGACCCATCCGGTCTCCACATATAGACATGAAGTCTCCGGGTTGACTTTTCCAACTCTAAAGCTCTTGTTAGAGACTAAGTGTCTCAATCCACTCTATTTTCGCTCCGAACCCGAACCAACCAACCCCAACACTTCGTGAACATTCTAACCGAGCTACTACAAGACAGAAAAAAAGGAATAAATGTGTATACTGCGTAACGACGGACCGGGTCATTACAAAAATAGAGAGAGGGGAGAGATAGAGAGTTCTTGATAGAGAAGACCCATTCTTCATCAAATAATTTTTTCTAAAATCCCTCAAGCCTGGAAATTTTCGAGTAATTATTTTCTTCTTCGTTCGAGCAGGTAAATCTTCACCTCAATTTCTTTAATTTCTCAGATTTTAAATAGAAATGGGACTCATCTAAATTGGTTTTTGAAGACAAATAAAGAATTACATGCATGTTCATTTATGTCCATAATCTAGTAAGAGGAAGTGGGTTGGAGTAAATATTCGCAAAGAAGGGGTTGGTAATCTAAGGGGTCATGTAGAGTTCGGTAAAATGCCTAAGAAAGTTTGAATTGTATCTATGATTTCCCTTCTAAGATAAATGCATTAAAATATTGACGGTACTACACGGTTTGGTGAATTGAGAGTAAGAGTTAAAAGGGGAATTCGACTCTAGCTATGTATGCCTAACATTAATCTTCGTAGAAATCCCCTTGTTGGTGTTTAATTGTTGGTATGAGTTTCTTATTGATTATTGGTAAGTGGATTGTTGTTGAACGATTGTGTTAAAGTGTGAGATTGCATTCTCTAAGCTATGTGAAATTGTGAAAGGTGATCTTCTTGTTGTTGATACATCATGTATAACGTTGGTTAAATGCTTGAACATGTTGGTATGAAGGAATGGTAATGAAACCATGTGTGTGAATGTGTTTAAGTTCTATGAGTTGTGTAACAAATGAGGGGAAGGAGTT
Source organism: Nicotiana undulata (assembly GCA_005239495.1). Taxonomy (NCBI): domain Eukaryota; kingdom Viridiplantae; phylum Streptophyta; class Magnoliopsida; order Solanales; family Solanaceae; genus Nicotiana; species Nicotiana undulata. Next base: position 54,000 of record ML271610.1, on the reverse strand, counting down.
GTGGTTGATTTAACTGAACTAAAACAACTAAGGTAACGTCGTATATGACTGATCGTTTGGCATGAATTGTTGTAACTTGATTTTGTATAAATTGTTGGTTGTGATGGAGTAGTATGTATATTGGTGAAAATATCTGTGATTGAAATGTGGACTGATATTTTTGTTATGAAATTGTAATCTTGATGGCCTGAAGCCATGTGATTTGATTGTGAGCTGTTGTTGTTTCTATGCATTATGATTGTAAGTGGGATCGGGTTGCACGCCGCAACACGAAGGAATAAGGGTGGAGAGGTAAAAAGGGTGAAATGTAAATTGTACGATGGAATCGGTTTGCGCGCCGCAACATAATAAATGAAATTGAAATGTGATTGTCTAGTGGGATTGGGTTGCGCGCCGCAACAAGAAGTAATAAGGGTGGAAATGTTGATAAGGAACAAGGGTGGAGTGTGATTGTGTTTGAAAGAAGATTCTGTGAGACTTCAAGTGTGTCTGATTCTGTGCACTATGTATTTCGTGTAGTTTTGCTTAACTGCCTTCTACTTGTGTATTTCCTGATTTGTACTTAGAGTGATGTTTGTTCATACATACTAGTACTATTCGATGGTACTAACGTCCCTTTTTCCGGGGGCGCTACATTTTTATGATGAATGTAGGTGGTTTCATAGCAGGTAATTCAGCCCACCGACAATAGTGTCTCCTCTCCATTCCATCAGCTGTACCGGTGAGCCCCACTTCCTCCCGGGGCCACGTGTGGTTCAGGCCACCTTCTTTTGAGTTTATGGTGTATTATAAGGTATAGCCGGGGCCTTGTTGCCAGCAAGTATTGTTTAAGTTCCTAGTATTCGCAGAGGCTCCGTAGACACAATGTGGGTAATGTACATATGTATTTTGGGTAGTAACAATTATGGTTCACGTTGGAAAATGTTGTATGTATTTTGTGAGTATTTGATATAATATGTTGGAAATGAACTTAAGTATGTAAAGCTATGTTAAATCTCGAATTTGCTAATTCACATGAATAATGTATATTGAAATCGCAGGGTAATGTGTGGGATAGGAAAGGCAAATCCAGGTCCGCTTTACTGGGGTCCTCCGGTTGAGCGCCAGTCATGTCCCTCAGTTTTTGGGGCATGACAAACTTGGTATCAGACCCTAAGGTTTTCCAGTGTCCTAGGATGTCTCGGAGCCGTGTCTAGTAGAGCCCTTCTTATCGTTGTGTTGTCGACCACATCTATAATTAGGGGGCTACATGGACATTTAGGAAAATAGCCTTTCATTGTTATTCTATATCGTGCGGTGAAGTGGAGAGTGAGAATATCTTTATCTAACTCGTGCATTGTTCCGAATTTTCAGTAAATGGCACCAAAAAAGAGAGCTCGACTCGACCTAGAGGCCAATGCTACCCCAGGAGTAGTCATAAATTATGTACCAGATGGTGCGGGTGAGAGTGATTCCCCGACCCCGAATCTGCCTGGCCTTTCTATTCCAGACCAGAGTGTTCATATTCCTGCTCTGGCAGAGGGTGCTGCAGTTCCTCTCGCTGATGTCCCTGATTCTTCAGTTCCAGCTCCCAGTCCCGGTGTTTCTGATGGGGACCTCAGAGGAGATATTCATATGTTGACGCAACTTGTGGCCTCCCAGGCCCAAAGATATCATGTTGCCCCTACGTCCTCTTACGGGCAGGGAGATCCCTCCGGTTCCAGAGTCAACCAGTTTCTGCGGTTGGCTCCCCCAGAGTTCTTAGGTAATGAGCTAGAGGCCGATCCTCAGGATTTTCTAGCTGAGATGTACAAGACGCTTCGGGTTATGAAGGCTACAGAGACAGAGGGGGTTGAGTTAGCTTCTTATAGGTCGAGGGGAGCATCATTTTAATGGTTCGAGATGTGGGAGGATTCCTGTGGGGAAGGAAGTCCTCCGGCAAGATAGGATGAGTTCGTTGATGCCTTCATGGATCACTTCTTGCCTACCGATACTTTCGCAGCCCGTGCTACAGAGTTTGAGGTCCTCAGGCAGGGCAACATGAGTGTGTAGGAATATCACATGGAGTTCGTGCGGTTTTCTAAATATGCCCCTCACTTGGTGTCGACTATGGATGCCAGAGTTGGAAGGTTTGTTCAGGGCCTTAGTCCCTTGGTTGTGAAAGAAGCTGCTACAGCTGCCTTGAACTCAGACATGAATTATGGGAAGATTATGGGATTCACCCAGGATACGGAAGCTAGGAAGTTGAAGATAATGTCAGAGACAGAGAGTAGTAGAAGGGCCTGATCAGCAGGCCACTCAGGGAGTTCCGTTGGAGGAGGGAGACCAGTCCATAGGAGAGAGTCGTCAGGACCGTCCTAGTCTTATGCACAGTCCTCGGCCAGTGCACCGCCACTGTGCACCGCCATCCGTGCATAGTTATCAGCAGAGTAGCCACTTGAGGCCAGGTTCAGGCAGCAGGAGACCCCATCAGTCCGGTCGTCCAAGAGGGAGGTTCCAGCAGCAGAGGAGGGCTCCATGCCCTAAGTGTGGGAGGTTTCATACCGAGCCTTGTTACTTGGATATCTCGATGTGCTATAGATGTGGGGTGAGAGGTCATATTCAGCGGGACTATCGTGCGCCTAGTCAGGACACAGGTAGGGGCACTGCTCAACCATCCAGTTCTTCAGTCGCCACATCTTCAGTGTGTCTTCCTATTCTAGCAGGGCGTGGTGCAGTTAGGGGTGGAGTGCGGGGTAGAGGTGGACCTAGCCGATTCTATGCTTTGAGTGGTCGCCAGAGTGCGGAGGCTTCTCCATATGTTGACACAGGTATTCTGACTGTCCAATCACTTGATGTTTATGCTCTTATTGATCCGGTGTCCTTGTCGCACCCCCTTTTTCTTGCGAAATTGGGTTTATGACATTTTTGACAACTCCCTTTAAAGGAAGAGGTTTAAAGGAAGAGTCGCCTCCTAACGATTTTTTAAGGTGCGTTAGGGAACCTAGAGTAGTTAACTCATGAAACTAGTTTGCGTTACCATAGATTGCATAAGGGTTTGAGGTTATCCCAAGGGGAAGGTATTAGCCACCCCTCAGGATCCACAACTGTGGGTCCCGGCAAATGGTTTTCGTGAATTCGGACAACAAGCAAATAACAAGTAAGGCTCACCTAAGAGGGGTTTTCAAACAAGTATTGAAGTTTTCTTTAATAGTTGAAAGAAATCTTAGAAATATTTTAGAAAATGTCGTAGGTTTAAAGTAATATGGATCACATCAGTGCAATACCCGATAGATAGAGCTACACGTGGTATTAATGCACCAGTCATCATATCCATATTCTACCCTTTCCCATCTCGTGAAGGTATTTAAAACGTGTGTGTTGGTCACAAAACTTATTGTGTGGTATTACCTGTCCCATCCTATCAGTCCTAGAGGAGGCTAGGACTTCTATCACTAAAGGGTGGGTACTAAGACTGAACCCCTAGGTTTAAAGGACAAAATTCTAAACGACATATAAAAAAACAGTTAGGACTGCAAGTATGGGGGACACACAAAAGAATATATGAGGCTCATATATCCCTCCACAAATTAATACACATAATTAGCATGACTCAAACACAAAGAAGTCTCAAATTTCAGAAACTAAGGATGTCTAAATGAGAATGCTACAGCAGGACAGTATGATTGCTGGGCTTTAGAAGAAGTGTCTAGCTAGTTTTAGACCTTTTTCCTATAATTAGTAAGATAATACATACAAATAACTTTTCCAATTTTAATAAATGTTGATACCTAAGGCTTGCCTAAGTGTGTAAAGAAATACTCTAGTTATTCTGTTTTAGCCTTACAAAATAGCAAATAGACAGGATAAATCCGTTTTAGACTAAGACATGGTAGAAAGGTGAGTATTTAAACAAGTATGGATACAAGTCCTACGAAGCATGATATCTATATGCAGGCAGGATGTTGAGTAATGCATATTTTCTAAATGCATAAAAACATTTTCAGGAATAAGAATCCATTATTAGCGAGATTACTTAATAACAGGAGGTACGAAGACATAATTAAATAACTGAACCAAGCACATGATTTCTAGATGTTCACGGCATTATTTCAAACACAGGATTTTAACATAGACGACATGTGCATGCTGAGAATGAATTCCTAAGATAACATGGTCTCTAATGCAAATATTGACAATTGATGTTATTATTGAACCTAAAGTAGGATTTCAAGATACAAGAATTATGAACATACAGAGGCAATATCATTATGACAACCATTTTTATAGTTATTTTAACTATGAACAGGATTTCTAAGTGAGGCATTTGCAAAGATGATGAAGCAATTATAACAGCCTTTTACTGGTTGTTTATCAAGATACTCTTAGTGAACATGAGTGTGGTGAGATGCTGAAAAAAATAGACCTAAACATGATTTCTAATACATGGCATGTATATCCTAAGCATGATAACTATTGCACACATATAAAATTAAATTCTATAATCATGGTTTCTACCCATAACTATACTAAGCATGCATAACCCCCACCCATTTCATTATCTAGCCCCAGAGTTGTTTTAATAATTAATTATTACAGACAAGCATTGCTTAACTTTACACCAATAGATAAGAAAAATTAAGAAGTTATACTATAGGGATCCTAACAATAGGCCCAAGTATCCAGATCCAAACATGCCATATGCAATGACCCTTTCAACCCAGGTGTGTCGTAGTCTCTAAGGACCTCAGAGGATCCTGGACAGCGCTCACACCCAGGTACCCTAGCCTGGAGTGAGTAAGTGCAGTGTGGAATTCCAGCCTTGTGTGTCAGAGTTCAATGGGTACTCAAATGGTTCCCAAGGCAGTGCTCACACGAAGGGGGCGGAACTTAGAGACTAAGAGTAGTGAGATGTGCTTATAATTTAAAGGAGTTATGTTTAAAAAGTAGCTTTTTGAAATAACAGTTTTGAAAATAGCTTTGGAGAACAACATGAGAGTTATGAAAACTAGTCTAAAGAGGAAAGAAACAGGACAATCACAACTCAGAAGACATGCAGAGTTCATCAGGCAAACACAAACATGGGATAGGGAACTGGGGGACAAATAAATCACATAGTAGAAGCAGACTTATACACAATTAGTCCTCAGGACAGTGTTACAGGTTAATAACAACATAGTTATCACAGAATGATCATGCCAGGAATCCAACAACATTAGATTGAGAGGATGTCAAACAGAGTCACATATTAGGTCTAGGATTAAGATTACATAACAATTAGGTGTTATGGGTGCATGCTTATAATGCTAGGGGTTAGGAGGTGAGGAAGGTTCATGATGAAAGCATATAGGAATAGTACTAGACCTGCTGACCTGAAGGAGATGAGAAGCCATATAGAACAAATAGATATGCTAGTTTCACAGGAGTCAGGCAGAATCATGGTGAATCACGCAAGGAAAGTAATAGACATGTTAGACTAAGGGGAAAAACGGAATCACATAGACAAGTAGACATGCTAAACATAGAGTCAAGCAGGATCATATTGAATCATAATAGACCCGTGAGACTACATGGAAATTGGAAATCACATAGATATGCTAGTTGCAGGGCAAACAATAGAACCATAAGTAAAAGCACAGAAGGAATAATAGGAATCTCAACACAAGCTGAAACATATTGTTTTGGGTACCAGTAAAGAGTGAGAATAGGACATCAATTGTGCAGAGAAGTAGAACAGTAGGACAATAGTATGCAGATGCAAGAGAGAAACAATAATTACTCAGTCTTGGCTTTCAACCAACTTAGTAGTCAGCAACTAATACCAGAAAGCAAAAGAGAATGTGTATGAAAGCAAGAGAGGATTCAGAACAATATCAGTGTGCTCTGAGTGTATGTGTTCGCATGTGTCTTAGTTATATTGGTATCCTCCGTATGCTAAAGAGAATAGAGTATATATAATGTTGAAAACGAGTCAAGAAAATAAGGTAAGGAGTACTAGTTTTAACACAACTATGGAAACAAAATACTCAATTAGTATCAATTAAAGGCATGGACTCCCTTTAATTAGGGAGACAAGTTCAAACGGGTCAATCACAATTATGTAAGGGAAAAAAATTAAGTTAAGACTGATTTTACTATAATAGGGGTAATAAAATCATGTAGCACCCAATAAAGTCCAAATACAGAAGGTTTTAAACAAGGAAAGTATAGGTAGCACATAAATAAGGTAGAATTCTATTTAGTTCTGAAAATCAGTCAAAGAATCACGGTTGAGACTGAAAATCACAAGGAATCAGTGCCAATTAAGGAAAACATCTCACAAATAAGGAAAAAATTAATACATAATTAAAGGAGATACACACAGAAGCATAGATTTAAAAAAATGTCACAGCTTTGCGGAAAGATACATAAAATCAATGGAGTATTAAGGTAAACAGGTAGTCACACATAATAATCATCAAATAGCACAGGAATCAGAGGAGCCCTAACCAGGAAGTCATAGAACAGTAGACGATCAAACCCCTAAAAACAAAATTAGAAGGAGAATCCCATAGAATATATGGATGGTTTCATAGGAAACGAGCACACATAAGCACATAATCAAAAAGGGGCTAGAAAGAATTAGGCATTTTCAGCATAATAACTCAGACATCAAGGAAACATAAGAGAATCATTCAAAACACAGTAGAAATCACTATAAACTAGAAGTAAAACCGTTTTTGAAAGAGGGTTAAGAAACCATAGTTTTTGTTTTAGGAAAAGAATCGTTAAATAGGAGGTTTTTCAAAGAAAAACATAGAAAAAGCTTCGTAATACTGTAGATCTAGACTAGATCTAAAATAAATTGAAAGAATTAGGTTAGGGTTTCGTGGAACCTAGAGAAGTAGGAAGAACCTCATAGATGGCACCGACTTAGGCCAGATTGGTTGTAGACCTTACTTAGACGGCCGGGGAGGCCGGAAAGTGGCATGGAACCATGGGAGGCAAGAGAACCGCTCCATGTTTTCCTGAGAGCCTCGGGGTTTCACTGGACCGGTGAGAGGTAAGTAGATGATCAAGAGATGATGAAGAACCCAGGTTTCCGACGAGAACCAACCTGAGAGGATGGACAGAACCCATCGGAGGAGAAGAAGTCAAGGAGATTTCTAGATAGAGTTGGAGAGTCACAGAGAGAGATAGAGAGTCTTGGAGAATGAGGGTCGGTTTTGGGGGGGGGGGAATTGAATTAATTATGGTAACCAAACTCTGGGCCGTTGATCTAATTTGATCAACGACTCAGATTAATTTAAGGGGTTGGGCTGGTTAGTGTTAAAAGATTGGGCTGGGTCAATTGGGCTGATTAAAATCAGGTGGGATTGGGTTAGAAGTGGCTAGAATTTAAATAAGAATGGGCCAAATGTTAAATACCCAATTTTAATAGAATAATTAATTAATTAAAATACCTAATAAATGTGTAAAATGAAAGAAAAAAAACAGATAAATGATCTTAAGATAATTAACTATATAAAAATATAGAAACGATCATTTGTTGCTTTTTTTAAGAGGTATAAATATAGGTTTGTGCTATTATTATAAAATTGCTGAAATTAGCTAAATAATGCCAATATTGGCTAATTTATGAAATAACAAAATCCCAATGGAAATAAATAGGATTATGAAATATATTGAGCTAAGAAATACTTTGAAATTATTTGTAATACAACTTATGAATAATTATTGAATATATAATACTAGATAAATAGGAAACTAAATTGGTAAAATTATGGAAAAATATCAATTATTATAAAAAGCGATTTTGAAGGCATATATGCAAGTTTGAAAATAATTTTGGGGAAAAATTGGGTATCCACATTCCTCTTTGTCATATGTTACCCCGTTTATTTCTTCAATCTTTGGGATTGAACCCGAACAACTTCATGAGCCGTCCTCTGTATCGACTCCGGTTGGTGATTCTATTACAGTCGCGCGAGTCAATAGAAATTGTATTGTCACGGTATGTGGTCGAGATACCACGGCCGATATTATTGAGCTAGGAATAGTGGATTTTGATGTTATCATGGGGATGGATTGGCTCTATTCGTGCTTTGCTAAATTCGACTGCCGAACCAGAATTATGAGGCTCGAGTTTCCTAACAAGTCAGTTATTAAGTGGAAAGGGAATGGTGTGGTGACAAAGGGTAGGTTTATTTCATACCTTAAGGCCTCGAAGATGATCAAGAAGGGGCGTGTTTATCATTTGGTCCAGGTTGCGCACACCACCTCAAAGGTGCCTGCTTCCGAGTACGTTCTTGTTGTGAATGCGTTTCTTGAGGTATTTCCGGACGAGCTTCCATGGATTCCACCAGATAGGGAGATCGATTTCGGGATTGATGTATTGCCAGATACGCAGCCAATATCTATTCCACCTACAGGATGACACTAGCAGAGTTGAGAGAGTTAAATGAACAATTCAAAGACTTATTAGAAAAGGGGTTCATTCGGCCGAGTGTGTCGCCTTGGGGCGCACCAGTTCTTTTTGTCAGAAAGAAGGATTGGTCGTTTTGGATGTGTATTGATTATCTTAAGCTCAACAAAGTCACTATAAAAAACAAATATCCATTGCCTCGGATAGATGATTTGTTCGATCAATTGCAAGGTGCTAAGTTTTTCTCGAAAATTGATTTACTGTCTGAGTATCACCAGTTGAAGATCAGAGAGCAAGATATTCCTAAGACCGCCTTCAGAACTCGTTATGGGCACTTTAAATTTTTGGTAATGTCTTTTGGACTGAACAACGCTCCGACAGCTTTTAGGGATCTTATGAATCGGGTTTTAAAACCATTTCTTGACTCCTTCGTGATTGTTTTTATTGACGACATCCTTGTGTATTCGCGAAATAGGGATGATCATGCTAATCACCCCAGAGCAGTTCTGCAAACTTTTAATCACCACCAGTTGTATGCGAAGTTTTCAAAATGTGACTTTTGGCTTGCATCAGTCACCTTTTTGGGTCTTGTTGTCTCCAGGGAAGGGATCCGGGTTGGTCCCCAGAAGATCGAAGCAGTAAAGGATTGGCCTAGACCAACGACCCCGACAGAGATTCTTAGTTTCTTAGGTCTAGTTGGGTACTATCGGAGGTTCGTGGAGGGGTTCTCTACCCTCGCCTCCCCATTGAATAAATTAACGCAGAAGGCAGTGAAGTTCCAGTGGTCCGATTCTTGTGAAAAGAGTTTTCAAGAATTGAAATCAAGAATGACTTCGGCACTGGTATTGACTTTTCCAGAAGGTCTATAGGGATTTGTAGTCTATTGCGATGCTTCAAGGGTTGGCTTGGGGTGTGTGTTGATGCAGCATGGGAAGGTTATAGATTATGCTTCAAGGAAACTCAAGAATCACGAAAAGAATTATCCGACGCATGATTTGGAGATCACGGCAGTTGTGTTTGCATTGAAAAATTGGCGGCATTATCTTTATGGGGTCGATGTGGACGTGTTCTCAGATCACAAAAGTCTTCAGTATTTATTCAAGTAGAAGGAGTTGAATCTATGGAAGTGGAGGTGGTTAGAATTGCCTAAGGATTATGATATGAACATCTTGTACCATCCAGGAAAGACGAATGTGGTGGCCAACGCTCTCAGTCAGAAGTCTGTGGGTAGTTTGGTTCATTTGGAAGCAGATCAGAGGCCCTTGGCTCGGGAGGTGTATCAATTGGCCAGTCTGGGGGTTCGTCATTCGACCTCAGACAAAGGGAGTGTTATGGTGCATAATGGAGCAGAATCTTCACTTGTAGCGGAAGTCAAAGAGAAGCAATTTATTGATCTAGCATTGGCACAATTGAGAGAGACAATTCTGAATAACAAGATTTCGGCATTTTCACTCGGCAGCGACGATGGTGTTTTGCGGTGCCAAGGAAGGATATGTGTTCCGGATGTGGATAATATTCGGGAAAGAGTAATGGCGGAGGCTCATAATTCAAGGTATTCTGTGCACCCAGGTTCCACGAAAATTTACCATGATCTCAAGGAAGTTTATTGGTGGGGTAATATGAAGAGGGGTGTGACGGACTTTGTGGCTAGATTTCTAAATTGTCAGCAAGTAAAGGTCGAGCATCAGCGCCTTGGTGGGTTAACTCAGCTTATGGAAATACCGAAGTGGAAATGGGAGATGATCAATATGGATTTCGTGGTAGGGTTACCTCGCACTCAGTGCAAGTTTGACTCAATTTGGGTGATAGTGGATCGAATAACGAAATCAGTCAAGTCCGCTGATACTGCAGAACAGTACGCTCATTTGTAAATCAAGGAAATAGTCAGACTTCATGGCACTTCAATTTCTATTACCTCATATCGAGGGGCCAAGTTCACAACAAATTTTTGGAGGAAAGTTCAGCAAGGTTTGGGTACTCAGGTAAATCTCAGCACGACTTTCCACTCGCGGACTGATGGTCAAGCGGAGCGGACTATTCAGACGCTCGAAGATATGTTGCGGGCTTCTTATTTAGATTTCAAGGGTAACTGGGATAATGACTTTCCACTTATAGAATTTGCCTACAATAACAGTTTTCATGCTAGCATTCAAATGGCCCCATTGGAGGCATTATACAGAAGAAGGTGTAGGTCTCCGATTGGGTTGTTCGAAGTTGGTGAAGCAGAATTGTTAGGGCTAGATCTTGTGCACCAGGCTATGTGAAACGACCTGACCGGTCGTTTTGACATCCAGTGCGTCGTTCAGCAGTTGGGAGTCATGAACAGCTCCATTTCGGGTATTGTGACTTGTACGTATGGTCAGAGTTGATATTCAGGAGGTTCGGAGTTAAATTGAAAGGAAAATTCTCATTCAGAAGCCTTAAGTTGAAGAAATTGAGTAATACTGGAATTTTGAGTAAACGACCTCGGAATCAGGATCCGAAGGTTCCAGCAGGTTCGTATGGTGATTTCGGACTTGGGCGTATGTCTGGATCAAGATTTGGATAAGTCGAGAGCATTTCGGTGTATATTGTGGAAATTAGCATTTTTGAAGAAATTTATTAAGTTTATCTTGGAGCGCATTTCAATGATATTGATGTCCGTTTGGGATTCCGAGTTTGGGAATATCTCCGTATGGTGATTCTGGAGTTGGGAGCGTGATCGGAAGTGAATTCGGATGTCCGAAGGTCATTTTGAAGTCATTTGGCTAAAGATAAAAATTTGAAGGTTTTTGAGAAATTCGACCGAGAGTTTGACTTTTTGATATTAGGGTCGGAATGCGATTTCGAAAGTTGGAGCAGGTCCGTAATGTCGAATGTGGCTTGTGTGCAAAATTTGGGGTCAATCGGACGTGATTTGATAGGTTTCAGCATCGGATGTGAAAGTTAGAAATTTCAAAGTTCATAAAGTCGAATTCTTGCGCGATTCATGTTTTTGGCGTTGTTTGATGTGATTTGAGGCCTCGACTAGGTCCACGATATGTTTCAAGACTTGTTGGTATGTTCGGATGGGGTCTCGAGGGGCTCGGGTGAGTTTCGAGGTGGTTTCGGACCATTTCTAGGCCATTTTTGACTGCTGGTATTTGGCTACAGCATTGTTCTACGCGATCGCGGGGAATTGGTCGCGATCGCGGTGAGTAAAATGTGAGAAATAGGCCATTGAATCGCGATCGCGGAAAGCCTTTCGCGATCGCGTAGAGTAAATGTTCTGCTGCACTGACTCGACTTCGTAGGCTCATAACTCAGAATCTATAAAGAATTGTGGGATGGTATAAAAATAAAAGTTGTAGCCCTTTGTGTCTAGTTTCTAGAAATGTAAACCATTCATGATTTGGATTTGTGTATAAAGATATATAGCTGTTACACTACAGGGTGTCCGGGAAGATTAAGAAGAAGGTTGTGTTGCACATGGGCTGAAGTTTCCAGATTATATCTAGCAATTCTATAGGGAATTGGAAAATGGCCAATGCATAAAAGTTGTAAATCATTGAGTCTAGTTTTCCTAACATTTAACCATTTGTCATTTGGAGTTGTGTGCAAAACGTTATGACCATTCTACTGGAAAATGTCCGGGTAGTCTGGGCAATTAATCTCCGCGATTGCGAGAGCAAATGTTGGGCTGGAAAATTGTTCTCCGCGATCGCGAAACATTTTCCGCTATCGCGATGAGTAAATACCTGGGAAAAATGATATTTTAGCTGGCTTAGCTCATTTTTGTTCATTTCTTCATGACTATGGGCGGATTTTGAAAGCATTTCAAGGAAGATTTCAACCAAGCTTCAGAGGTAAGATCATTCTACTTATTTCCAAGTTAAATACAAGATTATATCATGAATTAGAACATGAAAATTAGGGAAAAGTTGTGGAAAAATTAGTATTTTGAAGAAAACCTAGAAATTTGGAAATTTGGATTTTAGCCACGAATTTAGCATGAATAATTGAGTAAAATGTGTTACTGAACTAGTAAAGCTTCGGGTAGGGATTTTCTTCAAGAAATTTTGAGGTCCGGGCTCGTGGGCCCGAGGGAATTTTGGTCATTTCATAGAGTCGGGCTGAGGAACTTTGTAATTTGAATTAGCTATGATTTATTGAGTATAGTTTCATTGAATTATCGTTATTTGGATAGTTTGGGAGCGTTGCGCATCCATTTTAGTCGTCGTAGAGGCTTGGAAGCCGGTGATGAATCTTCGGAGCGAGGTGAGTCTCCTTTCTAACCTTGTAAGAGGGAATTGTCCCCTTAGGTGTTCAATATGCTTCATGTAATTGTTTGATGGGGGCTACCTACGTACCATGTGACGAGAGTCCGTACGTAGCGGCTACTATTGTTATGTACGTGTAGTTAGGCCCCACATCATGCCCTGTGTACTGCTTGTAATGAATTATATGTATGTTATAATATCCTGTTATGTGATTTTATTTCTCTGAGAATTATGGATTTTAAAATAATTATGGAAGGAAATTGTTCTCACGGAAAAATATTATGAAATGAATGGACTTACGGGAAGAAAATGAAAGAAATTATTTATGGAAAGTATTATGAAAGGAAAAGAAATGACTTATAAGTTTGTACCCATGTAAGATATTACTGTTTCCTCGAGCTTTCATTTACTTAAATAATCGGAAAGAATTGTGGTGAAATGAACTTTACATTATGTGTGCGCATGTTGTCGCTTAAATGAACGTTACATTCTGTGTGCACATGTTGTCGCTTCGTAATTTACATCCCGCGAGCGATATGTAAATTTTCCTTCACTCTTATGGGAGCGGGCCGTACGCCGCGGCGGATTTATAGTGCGCTCTTGGTTCGGGTTGGTCGATCCCCGGCAGTGCACCGGGATTTAATTGAGAATGCACTCTTGGTACGGGCCGGTCGATCCCCGGCAGAGCATGGACGAAGTTACACTATGATATGATATGATTACAGTGATAGACGCACTCTTGTTATGGGCCAGTCGATCCCCGGCAGTGCGTAGGCATGCACTCTTGGTACGGGCCGGTCGATCCCCGGCAGTGCATATCTATTCTTCACTATGACATGATATGATTACGTTGATAGACGCACTCTTGGTACGGGCCGGTCGATCCCCGGCAGTGCGTAGGCAGGATTATTGTTAAGCATGCACTCTTGGTACGGGCTGGTCGATCCCCGGCAGTGCATAACTATTCTCCCTCATGACTCCAGCCGGTTGTTTTATTCCTTTGTGCGCATGATGATTTGGCATTGTTTCATGGATATTTACCTGTGTTTGATATTTGGGGGAAAGAAAGTGGCCATTGCTACTGTTCCAGTACTTACTTGGATTTCTGTGCTTTATACATAATTGCTACTCACTGTCTTACATGTTTTCTGCTTTTATTCATTTTATTATTGTTATATCATACTTCTGGACCTTAGTGAGTGTCAAGTCGACCTCTCGTCACTACTTCTTCGAGATTAGACGGGATACTCACTGGGTACATACATGTATATGTACTCATACTACACTTTCTGTGCATTTTGTTGCACAAGTACCTTTATAGTACAGTGATTGATCTGGAGACTTATACGGGCTGCATTTTTCCAGAGGCGTTTCACAGTTGTCGGAGTCTCCCTTCTATGTACTTACATTTTATATTTATTGCCTTTGTCCAATTTATTTTTCGGACAAGCGTTGTATAATTGTATAAATCCTTAGAAATTGCTCATGGACTTGTGTCACCGGGTTCTGGGAGTGTCTTGGCATTCCTTTTTCTGTATTAAGTTGGTTTCTTGCCATATTTAAATCATGAAATTTATTTATTTAATAATGAAGATGCTAGAACAGGGCTTAAATTCTAAAATGTTAAACAAGAAAGTGTTCCAACTGATTAAGGGGCCGGCTTGCCTGACAGTGGTGTCCGACGCCATCGCAACCCATAGGTTTTGGGTCGTGACAACGTGGTATATGAGCTTTAGGTTCCTGTTGTATTCACGAGTCATGAGCGAGTCTAGTAGAGTCTTGCGGATCAGTACGGAGACTTCTGTACTTATCTTCGAGAGGCTACATGGTTGTTAGGAGTACTTCCCTTCTTGATTCCTTATCGTGCGACTTGATTCCTTTAAGGCTTATGCCTATGCTTCTTCCTACTCAATCTTACGCGTCGCGAAGCGCTTATTATGAATCGAGGGTTGAGGACTTTTAGTGATACTATGTATGTGGTGTGGGATGTTTCTCCTAGCATAGTTGATTGAGGCTATCATCGTTGTTCTGCGGAAGAATGTTTTTGTCATCTCAGCTCAGTAGTTGTATTTCTGAGAACTTTGAGGTCATGTTCAGGTGGTTATGAACTTACGATTGGTTATGGCGCGATGTTGATACACGGGTAGAACAGTTGCCCATGTGTTGGGGTGATGAACAGTTTGAAGGGAGGTCTTCTGAGAGTGTGATTTTGAGATTTCAGTATTTTGTTCCGGTGGAGGAAAAGCATTTGGACTATAAATGATCAGGTTTTGGGCTGATAAAATAGTAAGGATTGGTGGTCATGGATCGAATAAGATATCGTCGTCATGGATCGAATGGAATGTGTTAAGTTTGTCGGTGCTCGGGGTCAGAGTATTGTGAAGAAGTATTGAAGAATGCGGTTGGCAGAGGCCGTGAGGTGCGGAGGTTCAGTACTGGCTAAGTATTGAAAATGAAGGCGATTCGAGGAAGATGATCTTCGTAAAGATTTAAAGTGGTGATGATAGGTTGGTTTAAGAGCTATGGAGGGCATTATTTAATTGAGGCAGCAGGAGGGCACCATATGATGAAGGAAGATACATGAGAAGTGCTAGGCGGTGGTGCCAATTCTAAAAGATCAGGTGTAAGGAAAGGAAGTCAGGTAGCACTTAAGGTAATGTGTTGGGCAAAGTGGGAGAGCGGCAGCTTAGTGATGAATCAGAAGATGTGGTAGCGCCTTTAGTCGATGTCCAGGAAGAGCGGACGGATTGGTAAGGTTGGTAAATGGATACATGCTTAGGATGGGGGTCTTGGTATTGTAGAAGGAGCGAAGCATAGCGTAATGGTAGGTGTCAGTTGGCTTGTTTCCTCGGATGGGTTGTCTTCTATGAGTAGGTTAGTGCTTGTAGGGCTGGTAAGTTTTGTGCGGAGTCCTAGTGGCTAGTCGGTAGGAGGTAGAATGTGTGAATGGTGTTAGAAAATTCAAATATTCAAGGGTGGCTAACAGGAGAATTCGGAAGAATTGGATGGATTGGTGGAACAAGGTCATGTCAACAAAGGAGAAAACATCTCAGCGGTGTTAACAAGGATGTCATGAGCTCAGGGGAGCAAGAACAAGGGATTTGAATGTCTAGAATAAGCTGATGTTGTCTTCAGTGTCACCTGAGATAGGTGTTTGGTGAAAGAGGCTTGGTATCCTGATTACGGGTCCTTGAATTGTTTTACAGCCTTAGGATGGTCGGTGGTATGGATGTGCATACTTTCTACCTTGTGTGGAAAGTCGTGGGAGCATGACCGCGGAAAGATTGCATAAGTGTGGCATGTAGTCACCTGATTGGTTGAAGAATTAGACCAAGTATAAAGGAGTGTAATATTGCTTAATTGATAATTTATGCTTGGAAGGCGTTCGACCTAGTTGGTTGTGGATTGTGGGGTGTTTGTCCCTGTTATGGTAGTTGCTCGTGTGTGTTTTGAGAAAGGTGGGCTATTATGGAACCAGGTAAGGCTATCAGCCTAGTTCAGTACAAGCAGAATCGACTTGAAGTGAATGAATGGATTTAAAAAAGATTTTGGGCTTCATGCGAGTCAGAGGTGTTCATTTCAGTTTAGCGCTCCTCAAGGAGGGGTATTGGGATATCAGGTGTTGTCCCGTCTTCGTCAAATTCATTTGATATTGTGATTGTGTCGTGCGAGTTATAAAATGATTTGATAATTTCTTATGTGTTGAGATTCCGCGTAGTGATGTGGTTGTGTGAGCAATGTGGCTCTTGAGATTCAAGTCATATATCGCACCTCAGTTATGCTTAAGTTTGTAGCAGATGGCCCTATCAGTCTCTCCAAAATGGTGTTCTGCACTTAGTGTGCTTGTGACCAGTATTCAGTAATTGGTAATAGTGAGCAATTCGGCTCCATGTATATATTTCCCTGCGTAAATAATATGATGGGATTGGATGGCACACCGTCACGGGTATGTTATTTGGATCGGGTTGCACGCCGCAACAGTGTGATGTTGCGCAAGACTCCTGTAATTATTTTCTTGTGTTTTACTTCATAATTCTCTGTGAAAAGTTCATATTAGTTGAAGTCCCTTCCGGGGTCATTTCCTTATGTGTCGTGTTCGAAATTGTGGCCTATTGGCGCATTGTGGCATCGTGTGAGGCTAATGACAGTGTTTGGGGTGATTGGTTGTCTGAGTAGTTCATACTGGGTGAGACGAAATTCATAAATCTGGGATCGGTGTGATAAGACTATGCAAGTATATTACAGGGCAATAATCATTATTGGTTGTAATGAGATCATGACCTTAGTCAGGAGAAAGGATTTAAATGTTTTAAAGCTAACTCTGTAGTTGGTAAGGAATTTCTGCACATTTCCTCCGTTGTGGTGGTATCGTCAATGTTATAGCAAAATGTATGTGTGTATCTCATAAGGTGCTTTGAGAGCATTAAATTCGTACAATTCTGGCTATTAAGATTCAGGGAGCGCCATTGTGCTCAGATAATGAATTATGCAGTGTATGGTGCTGATTCAACAAAGATACGCAGTTGTGTTCTGGTGCCTCGTGTGGTAGTTGATGCGGTGCTTACATATTAGAAACAGGCATGGAAGAGAATTTCGAGTGTTGGAACTGGGGTCTGAGTTTATTATATGGATAAACGGGAATATCTTAAGATTTTATCAAGATAATGTGCTCAACTGGGTTGTGGTAGCACGGGCAGGTGCACGAGATGTTCAATAGTGATTTCAGATAATTCTAGGGCAGTTCTTCGCACGTTCGAGGACGAACGTCTATTTAAGTGGGGGAGAATGTAACGACCCTACCGGTTATTTTGAGATCCAACGCGTCGTTCAGCAGTTGGGAGTCATGAACAGATCCATTTCGGGTATTGTGACTTGTGCGTATGGTCAGAGTTGAAATTCAGAAGGTTCGGAGTTAAATTGAAAGGAAAATTCTCATTTCAGAAGCCTTAAGTTGAAGAAATTGAGTAAGACTGGAATTTTGAGTAAACGACCTCGGAATCAGGATCCGAAGGTTCCAGCAGGTTCGTATGGTGATTTCAAACTTGGGCGTATGTCCGGATCGGGATTTGGATAACCCGAGAGCATTTCAATGAAATTTGTGGAAGTCAGCATTTTTGAAGAAATTTCCTAAGTTTGGCTTGAAGCGCATTTCAATGATATTGATGTCCGTTTGGGATTCCGAGTCTGGGAATAGCTCCGTATGGTGATTCTGGAGTTGGGAGCGCGATCGGAAGTGAATTCGGATGTCCGGAGGTCATTTTGAAGTCATTTGGCTAAAGATAGAAATTTGAAGGTTTTTGAGAAGTTCGACCGAGAGTTTGACTTTTTGATATCAGGGTCGGAATGCGATTTCGAAAGTTGGAGCAGGTCCGTAATGTCGAATGTGACTTGTGTGCAAAATTTGGGGTCAATCGGACGTGATTTGATAGGTTTCGGCATCGGATGTGAAAGTTAGAAATTTCAAAGTTCATAAAGTTAAATTCTTGCGCGATTCATGTTTTCGGCGTTGTTTGATGTTATTTGAGGCCTCGACTAGGTCCACGATATGTTTTAGACTTGTTGGTATGTTCGGACGGAGTCCCGAGGGGCTCGGGTGAGTTTCGGGGTGGTTTCTGACCATTTCTAGGCCATTTTTGACTTCTGGTTTTTGGCTACAACAGTGTTCTACGCGATCGCTGGGAATTGGTCGCGATCGCGGTGAGTAAAATGTGAGAAATGGTCTAGTGAATCGCGATCGCGGAAAGCTTTTCGCGATCGCGTCGAGTAAATGTTCTGCTGCACTGACTTGACTTCAGAGGCTCATATCTCACAATCTATAAGGTATTTTGGGATAGTATAAAAATGAAAGTTGTAGCCCTATGTGTCTAGTTTCTATAGATGTAACCATTCATGATTTGGATTTGTGTATAATTTGATATGGCTGTTACACTACAGGGTGTCCGGGAAGATGAAGAAGAAGGTTCTGTTGCACATGGGCTGACTTTGACAGATTATATATAGAAATTAATAAGGAATTGGGAAATGGCAAACACATGAAAGTTGTAGATTTTTTAGTCTAGTTTTCAGAACATTTAACCATTTGTCATTTGGAGTTGTGTGCGAAAAGTTATGATCATTCTACTGGAGGATGTCCGGGCAGGCTGGGCAATTGTTCTCCGCGATCGCGAAAAGCAAATTTTGGGCTGCAAAATTGTTCTCCGCGATCGCGAAGCATTTTCCGCGATCGCGATGAGTAAATACCTGGGCAGAATGATATTTTAGTGGGTTTAGCTCATTTTTCTTCATTTCTTCATGACTATGGGCGGATTTGAGAGCATTTCAAGGAAGATTTCAACCAAGCTTCAGAGGTAAGATCATTCTACTTATTTCCCAGTTAAATACAAGATTATATCATGGATTAGAACATGAAAATTAGGGAAAATTTGTGCAAAAATTAGTATTTTGAAGAAAACCTAGAAATTTGGAAATTTTGATTTTAGCCACGAATTTAGCATGAATAATTGAGTAAAATGTGTTATTGAACTAGTAAAGCTTCGGGTAGTGATTTTCTTCAAGAAATTTTGAGGTCCGGGCACGTGGGCCCGAGGGCATTTTGTTCATTTCATAGAGCCGGGCTGAGGAACTTTGTTATTTGAATTATCTATGATTTATTGAGTATAGTTTCATTGAATTATCGTTATTTGGATAGTTTGGGAGCGTTGCGCATCCATTTTAGTCGTCGTAGAGGCTTGGAAGCCGGTGATGAATCTTCAGAGCGAGGTGAGTCTCCTTTCTAACCTTGTAAGAGGGAATTGTCCCCTTAGGTGTTCAATATGCTTCATGTAATTGTTTGATGGGGGCTACGTACGTACCAAGTGACGAGAGTCCGTACGTAGCGGCTACTATTGTTATGTACGGGTAGTTAGGCCCCACATCATGCCCTGTGTACTGCTTGTAATGAATTATATGTATGTTATAATATCCTGTTATGTGGTTTTGTTTCTCTGAGAATTATGGATTTTAAAATAAATATGGAAGGAAATTGTTCTCACGGAAAAATATTATTAAATGAATGGACTTACGGGAAGAAATATGAAAGAAATTATTTATGGAAAGTATTATGAAAGGAAAAGAAATGACTTATAAGTTCGTACCCATGTAAGATATTATTATTTCCTCGAGCTTTCATTTACTTAAATAATCAGAAATAATTGTGGTGAAATGAACTTTACATTCTATGTGCGCATGTTGTTGCTTAAATGAACGTTACATTCTGTGCGCGCATGTTGTCCCTTCGTAATTTACATCCCGCGAGCGATATGTAAATTTTCCTTCAATCTTATGGGAGCGGGCCGTACGCCACGAAAGATTTATAGTGCACTCTCGGTTCGGGCCGGTTGATCCCCGGTAGTGCACCGGGATTTAATTAAGAATGCACTCTTGGTACGGGCCGGTCGATCCCCGCCAGTGCATAGGCAGGATTATTGTTAAGCATGCACTCTTGGTACGGGCCGGTCGATCCCCGGCAGTGCATGGACGAAGTTACACTATGATATGATATGATTACATTGATAGACGCACTCTATGTACGGGCCGATCGATCCCAGGCAGTGCGTAGGCATGCACTCTTGGTACGGGCCGGTCGATCCCCGGCAGTGCATAGCTATTCTTCACTATGACATGATATGATTACGATGATAGACGCACTCTTGGTACGGGCCGGTCGATCCCCGCCAGTGCATAGGCAGGATTATTGTTAAGCATGCACTCTTGGTACGGGCCGGTCGATCCCCGGCAGTGCATAGCTATTCTCCCTCATGACTCCAGCCGATTGTTTTATTCCTGTGTGCGCATGATGATTTGGCATTGTTTCATGGATATTTACTTGTGTTTGATATTTGGGGGAAAGAAAGTGGCCATTGCTACTGTTCCAGTACTTACTTGGATTTATGTGCTTTATACATATTGCTACTCATTGTCTTACATGTTTTCTACTTTTATTCGTTTTATTATTGTTATATCATACTGTTCGACCTTAGTGAGTGTCAAGTCGACCTCTCGTCACTACTTCTTCGAGATTAGACGGGATACTCACTAGGTACATATATGTATTTGTACTCATACTACACTTTCTGTGCATTTTGTTGCACAGGTACCTTTATAGTACAGTGATTGATCTGGAGACTTATACGGGCTGCATTTTTCCAGAGGCGTTTCACAGTTGCCGGAGTCTCCCTTCTATGTACTTACATTTTATATTTATTGCCTTTGTCCAATTTATTTTTCGGACAAGCGTTGTATAATTGTATAAATCCTTAGAAATTTCTCATGGACTTGTGTCTCCGGATTCTGGGAGTGTCTTGGCATTCCTTTTTCTGTATTAAGTTTGTTTCTTGCCATATTTAAATCATGAAATTTATTTATTTAATAATGAAGATGCAAGAATAGGGATTAAATTCTAAAATGTTAAACAAGAAAGAGTTCCAACTGATTAAGGGGTCGGCTTGCCTGACAGTGGTGTCCGGCGCCATCGCAACCCATAGGTTTTGGGTCGTGACACTCTGGAAAAAGTTAAAGTCATTCGGGAAGGGATGAAAACTGCTCAGAGTGGTCAGAAATCCTATAGCGTACGTTCGTCATAGGGAATTGGAATTCCATGTAGATTATTGGGTGTTCTTTAGGGTATCTCCCATGAAGGGAGTCATGCGGTTTGGTAAGAAAGGGAAGTTGAGCCCTAGATATGCCGGGCCGTATCGGATCACTCAGAGGATAGGACATGTGGCTTATAGGTTGGAACTGCCTCCTGAAATGTCATTAGTGCACCCGGTGTTCCACGTGTCTATGTTGAAGAAAGTGGTTGGAGATCCATCTGCCATCGTGCTAGTTGAGACTATCGATGTTAATGAAGCATTATCGTATGAAAAGGTTCCGGTTGCTATTCTTGATAGGCAAGTCCGTAAATTGTGGAACAAAGAAATTTCTTCAGTTAAAGTTTTATGGTGGAGTGAGCGAGTCGAGGAAGCCACGTGGGAAGCAGAAAAGGAAATGAAAGAAAAATATCCCCATTTGTTTGAATAAGTCTAGTAGTGATCGTGCGAACTGTCATCTCTAAATGATCATATCTCGTGTCCTATGTTACGTAAAGGCACCATATCTTCTCTCCTAATTACCCTCCTATTGTAACTTCTCAAGTTGTGCCATAATTGTTTATGTTGTGACTATTTGGGTAATATGCAACCCCTTTGGAGTAAATAAAATTGTGCGAGACTCATGTGTTAATTAAATGATTAGTAGAAGTGTAGATTGGTAATGATTAATTGAAGTGCATATGGTGTGTTGAAGTGATTGAATTGTATGGGACTCATTAAAGTGACCAAATTATGTGCAAGTATGTGACATTAAAATTGAACCATGTGCAAATTTGTGGTGTAAAAAGAATGAATCATGTGTAGTTGCTTAAGTGATTGAATATGTGCAAGTTGTTGAGGTACAAAAAGTTATATACCTGTTGTGGGGATAGCAGGAACTGTGTAATGGTGCTTGGAAATGTGTTTCGGGGGCTCTCTGACAGATAGATAGGTCTATTTACAAAGGAAACTCTGGCAAAAGTTTCGGAAAATATCGGAGTTAGTAAAAATTTGGGATTGGCATGTCATGATTTCAAAATCAAATGATTTCCTAATCCTCATTCGAGGACGAATGATTTTAGGTGGGAAAGGATGTAAAGACCCATAAAATTCTTGTCTAAAATAATGCCCGAATAAGTCCCCGAGTTGTTATAACTGTAGAAATTCTTAAAACGAACCTATTTTGAGTAAAAAGTACCCCGAAATTTGAAAGATGTAATTTTTCAGAAATTGGGCGTTATGCGACGCACTATGCGATCGCATAACGGGTATGCAGACCGCATAATGGTTTCATACATGTGCATGCCACTTCCCAAATAGAGGACAACTATGCGGCCAAGAATGCGGTCGCATTCTGGTTATACGGGCCGCATAGTTTTCGCATTATTTCCCCTTTATTTTTGTGAGGGAGGTTATGTGACACACTATGCGATCGCATAACCGGTATGCGGACCGCATAGTGGTCGCATACCTATGCAGTGTCTTTTCAAATTCTGGCCCATTTTGAGGGCCACTATGTGACTAGAATGCGGACCGCAGAACAGGAATGCGATCGCATTCCTGGCCGCATTCCGTGTCGGGGCTCCTATTTTCTGATTTTTAAAACCCGACCCCCTCTTCAATAAAACACCCTTCCCCTTCATTTTAAACTATTTTCTGAACAAAATAGAGAGAGGGGATAAAGAGAGTTCTTGAGAGAGAAGACCCTTTCTTCATCAAATCGATTTTTCTAAAATCCCTCAGGCCTTAAGATTTTTGAGTAATTGTTTTCTTCTTCGTTCGAGCAGGTAAATCTTCACCTCAATTTCTTTAATTTCTCAGATTTTAAATAGAAACGGGACTCATCTAAATTGGTTTTTTAAGACAAAAATGTAAATACTTGCATGCATGTTCATTTATGTCCATAATCTAGTAAGAGGAAGTGGGTTGGAGCAAATATTCGCAAAGAAGGGGTTGGTAATCTAAGGGGTCACGTAGAGTTCGGTAAAATGCCTAAGAAAATTTGAAATGTATCTATGATATCCCTTATAAGATAAATGCATTAAATTGTGAACTAGGTTGGCGGTACTAGACAGTTCGGTGAATTTAGGGTAAGAGTTAAAAAGGGAATTTGACTCAAGGTATGTATGGCTAACTTTAATCTTCGTAAAAATCCCCTTGTTGGTGTTTAACTGTTGGTATGAGTTTATTGTTGATTATTGTTAAGTGGATTGTTGTTGAACGATTGTGTTAAAGTGTGAGATTGCATTCTCTAAGCTATATGAAATTGTGAAAGGTGATCTTCTTGTGGTTGATACATCATGTATAATGTTGGTTAAATGCTTGAACATGTTGGTATGAAGGAATGGTAATGAACCTATGTGTGTAAATGTGTTTAAGTGCTAAGAGTTGTGTAAAAAATGAGGAGAAGGAGTTGTGGTTGATTTAACTGAACTAAAACAACTAACGTAACGTCGTATATGACGGACCGTTTGGTAAGAATTGTTGTAACTTGATTTTGTATAAATTATTGGTTGTAATGGAGTAGTATGTATATTGATGAAACTCTCTGTGATTGAACTGTGGACTGATATTGTTGTTATGAAATGGTAATCTTGATGGCCTGAAGACATGTGATTTGATTGTGAGCTGTTGTTGTTGCTATGCATTGTGATGTCCGGTGGGATCGGGTTGCACGCCGCAACACGAAGGAATAAGGGCGGAGAGGTAAAAAGGGTGAAATGTAAACTGTACGGTGGGATCGTGTTTCACACCGCAACATAATAAATGAAATTTAATTGTGATTGTCAGGTTGGAGCGGGTTGCGCGCTGCAACAGGAAGCAATAAGGGTGGAAATGTTTAGAAGGAACAAGGGTGGAGTGTGATTGTGTTTGAAATAAGATTCTGTGAGACTTCAAGTGTGTTTGCTTTTGTGCACTGTGTATTTCGTGTTGTTTCGCTTAACTTCCTTCTACCTGTGCATTTCTTGATTTGTACTTAGAGTGAAGTACTGTTCATACATACTAGTACTATTCGATGGTACTAACGTCCCTTTTTCCAGGGGCGCTACATTTTTATGATGAATGTAGGTGGTTTCATAGCAGGTAATTCAGCCCACCGACAATAGTGTCTCCTCTCCATTCCGTCAGCTGTACCGGTGAGCCCCACTTCCTCCCGGGGCCACGTGTTGTTCAGGCCACCTTCTTTTGAGTTTATTGTGTATTATAAGGTATAGCCGGGGCCTTGTTGCCGGCAAGTATTGTTTAAGTTCCTAGTATTCGCAGAGGCTCCGTAGACACAATGTGGGTGATGTACATATGTATTTTTGGTAGTAACAATCGTGGTCCACGTTGGAAAATGTTGTATGTATTTTGTGAGTATTTGATATCAAATGTTGGAAATGAACTTAAGTATGTAAACGTATGTTAAATCTCGAACTTTCTAATTCACATGAATAATGTATATTGAAATCGCGGGGTAATGTGTGGGATAGGAATGGCAAATCCAGGTCCGCTTGACAGAGGTCCTCCGGTTGAGCGTCGGTCGTGTCCCTCGATTTTTGGTGAGTGACAGAAATGGCCAATATGGTAGGACAATTGTTGGAATGCCATAGGATCACCTTTCACGAGGACCAGCTTCCACCTGAGGGGCTGGGTCACAACAAAGTCCTGCACATCACTGTGCAATGCGAAGACTATTTCACCACTAGAATTCTTATCGATGGGGGATCCAGTCTCAATATTTGTCCGCTGATAACGCTCAAGAAACTGGGAAAAGGGCTGCATGAGATAAGTGATGGAGCGATAAATGTGAAAGCTTTTGATGGCTCTCAGAGGTCCACTATTGGCGAGATTAGCCTGTTCTTGTAGATAGAGCAATCTTGGCTCGAGGTTGACTTTCACGTAATAAATGTATCACGTCCTACAACTTGCTATTAGGACGGCCATGGATACATGGTGCTGGGGCCGTAGCATCAATGCTGCATCAGGCAGTGAAGTTGGAATGGAACCACCAAGAAGTGATCATTCATGGCGACGGTAGCAACCCTATTTACAATCGCGAGACTATTCCAGTGATTGAAGGAAGAAGGAAGCTGGGTGGAGAAACTTACCACCACATTGAATGGGTCAATGCCATAGATAAGGGAAAATGGTGTGATAGTAAAAATGCTAGCATGATGAACTGGAGAAGATATGAGCCGGGTAAAGGGCTCGACAAGAATATCCAAGGGATCTCTAAACCCAAAAAGATCAAGAAACATGGCACCACCTTCGGTTTGGGATATGAATATACTTGGGAAGAATTCAAGAGTTAATCGCCACCATGGCGCGGTCCTTATTACCCCCTGGAGTAGCCGATACCGCATCTAGAGAAGACCTTCCATCAGGCCGACATTATCTATAGGTCAGATGAAGAAGAAGCACTTGCAGCATTCAGGAACTTATTCTTGAAGAGAAGTGACATGGATTGTTGTGTCGTTCTCGAGGAGGAGGGGGAGGAAAGCCCTTCCATATAGGTCGTAAGCAGAGGGGCATATATCAAGAATTGGACCTTCAGAACAGCCAGAGGCCGACGAGCCTCGGGGTAGCAAGGCAAAAACAAGCATTATTCAATGTTTTTACTAAATGATTTTCTTTTCGCATTTTTCAATTCTTGCAATAAGATCTTCAATTTTTCAAAAGCACTTTTAAGTTTTTAGGAGTAAATATTTATTACTGTTGTTTTTTTCTCACTACTTTATCATTACAACATTGCTATTACCTGTCTTGATGAACCAATGAATGTGACATGCAACGAGACAACGCAACAAACAGATATTTATTTAGAAGAAGATGACATACCTGAAGAGATTGTCAAAGAAGTTGTGAATTTTGAGAACAAACCTAAGTCCAACCTGGATGAGAACGAAGTTGTCAACTTGTGAGATTCAGAAAATGTCAAGGAAACTCGCATCAACATTCATTTGTCGCCGTCAGAGAAGGAAAAATACACCGAATTTCTAAAAGAGTATGAGGACATATTTTCATGGTCATACGATGACATGGCTGGTCTGAGTACATTCATTGTTGCTCACAAATTACCAACTGATCCGACATGTCCTCCGGTGAAACAAAAACTTAGAAACTTCAAGCCCGACATGAGTTTAAAAATCAAGGAAGAAGTCGCCAAGCAGATCAATGCCAAGGTTCTCAGGGTAGTCGAATATCCGACATGGTTAGCCAACATCGTGCCAGTACCAAAGAAATATGGGAAGGTAAAAGTCTGTGTCGACTACCGGGATCTCAATCGGGCCAGTCCGAAAGACGAATTCCCTTTGCCAAACATACACATCCTGATTGACAATTGCGCCAAGCATGAACTACAATCATTCGTAGATTGCTTCACTGGTTACCATCAGATCTTAATGGATGATGAAGACCTTGAGAAAACGACTTTAATTATGCCATGGGGAGTTTACTGCTACAAGATGATGTCGTTCGGCCTAAAGAATGCTGGGGCCACTTATATGAGGGCTATGACCACTATCTTCCATGATATGATACACAAGGAGATTGAGGTATATGTGGATGATGTTATTATCAAGTCCAAGAAAGTTGCCGATCCCATAGAAGATCTGAGGAAGTTCTTCAACAGGTTGCGAAAATACAATCTGAAATCAAACCCCGCGAAGTTTGCATTCGGTGTGCCTGTTGGGAAATTCATTGGGTTCATTGTAAGCCGTCGAGGAATAGAACTGGATCCGTCGAAAGTCAAATCCATCCAAGAAATACCACCTCCAAGGAAAAAGAAAGATGTGATGAGTTTCTTAGGACATCTTAACTACATCAGTCGGTTCATAGCACAGTCCACAGTTATATGTGAGCCGATCTTCAAGATGCTAAAGAAGGACTCGGCAACTAAGATCTCTCCTTACCATAATCACACCTAAAGACTAACCCCCTCTGTTAATTCCCCCTCCCTCTTCACTCGTAACTCAACTGTCTCTCTCTCTCTCTAAGACTCTCTGTAGAACATTCCCCCCTTTTGAGCTTTGTCTCTCCTTCTCCGGCTACCTTTCTTGCCAAAAACTATGGAGTTTCACCTCTCGTCGACCTTATAGCTCCGCCTTTCATGCATGTGTCACCGGTGGAGGCTCTCAAGTGACCCTGAAGAAAATACACTCACATCTCCGGTCTCATGCCATGTTCTCCGGCCTCCTATGGCCGTTCGAGTATGACCCTTGTATTTTACGGCCAAACGCCGCTAATATCGAAGTCTCTCTTCTCTTTTTGAATTTTTTCTGGAAACCCTATAAGATCTTCCGATATTCCCATATCTGTGATAGATCTATGTTTATTCTGAGATTTTCACCTATATTCTCTTAAAACCCCGATGCTTTTCAAACAATACTGCATTTTTGAGAACTAGGGTTTCTTCACCCCTTTTAAAACGTTTTATCATCTGATTTTAGTACTAATCTTAATTTCCAGTATGTTCTTAAACGTTCTGCTTAAATATCCTCTTTTACCCTAAGTATTATGATGAAACCCCAATTTTTACGGTTTATGTTCGTATTATTTGTTATGTTTGCTTATATGTATGTTCCTCTGAATTCTCTCTGAGTTTTAGGCTTCTCACTTTAATTTTGTTGTTAAGATTTCAAACCTTCTACTGTTTCTGTGTTTTCTTGCTTAGGGTTCTCTGATTTTCGTGACTATTTGTATTTAATAAGTCTGATTATTCATCATTTACCTAATACCCTACTGATTCAGTGCATCTTTTAGTAAGGCTGTGATATCATCCTTGAATCTATAATTGTATGCATGTCCCTTATAATCCTGTAATGATTTTCAAATTGTTTCCTTATTTGTGAGATGCTTTCATTAATTAGAATTGATTCCTTGTGATTTTAGTCCCATCCGTGATTCTTTGACTAATTTTCAGTATTCATTTATATTTTTTACCATATTTATGCGCATAAACATACTTTCAAATATTCAGTATATATTTTCCTTACTTGAAATATTATGTATTTGGCCCTTATTACATGTTACATGCTTTACTACCCCTGTTAAGGTAGAGTCAGTCTTCTAAGTGATTCTTTCCTTATTTAATATAACTTGTACCTGTTTGAATCATGACTCCCTAATTAAAGGGAGTCCGATCCTGCGATTGATCCCAATTGGTATTGTTCCTATAATTATGTTAAGTCAATATTTGTTACCTTATTCTCTACTCGTTTTCAAAACTATAAATACTCTAGCATAGACACCAACAGATAGAAACAAGCATATTCATTGCTCTGAACTCTCTCTTGCTTTCCTACACATTATGTAAGCCAAGACTGAGTAACTTGTTGCTCTACTGTTCAATTGCTCTATACATTGTTGTGCTATTGACTACTGTCCTATTGCGCTACTTCCCTGCATACTACTGTTCTATTCTCTCACTCTTGACTGGTATGTCTTCTATTTGATTTGCAGCATCCAAAAAAAACATGTTTTTATTCGTATTGCACTTTCTCTTATTTCATTTATGCTTCTACTTATGGTTCTGTTGTTTACCTTGCAATTAGCATGCCTTTTTGCTAGTTCATTGATGTGAATACTTTTCCCTTTTTTCATCATGTCTACTGCTTCTCCTACTTGTTTACTACAATTCTGCCTTACTCCCTAACCCAGTACATTATCAGCATGTATTTATGACCCCCCTAACTACTAAGTAATCTTGAACCCTTTCCCTAAACTTAACGTGTGAACATGTTTGGCATCCCTCAATCTAATGTTGTTAAGCTCCTGGCATGAACATTTTGTGACAGAATGTGTTGTGACCATTTAATTCCTGTAATACTTTCTCTGATGTCTACCTGTGTGAAAATCTGCTTTCACATGTGAACTACGTGTCCACATCTCCCCTTTCCCCTGTTTGTGTTTGCTTCCCTGAACTATGTGTGCCATTCTAGTTCTTTCAAAACTATTTTCAATAAGAGTTAAAATCTTCGGTTGTTTTCTTTCAAGAATTGATTCTAGATGGATCATTTTAAAACTGTTTTTCTCAACTCAACCCTTTCAAAATTATGTCAAGCACTCTCACATACTCTGAGAAGTCTAGGTTCTGCCCCCTTAATGTGTGACTACTTAGGGACCCTTATGAGCTCCTTCTAAACTCTGACATATTAAGAATGGCTTTTCCACACTACACTTACTCAAATTTGTTCATGGATCCAGGTGTGAGCACTTCCCGGGATCCCTTGAGATCCTTAGGGAACTTTGACATACCTGGATCATGTGAAAGGTTGTGAACCAATGGGATCGAGGCATTTTTGAGATTCTAGGCCTATCAGTAGGCTCCTTATAGTATGACTTCTTATTATCTTATTTCAATTATGTAATTTGTGCCAAATGGAATGTAACTATATTTGTGAACAACTCTGGGTTTGGATAGTGAAAAGGTAAGGGTAATATGCATGCTATAGTTTGTTAAAGGGTAGATACCATGCTTCTAGGTTTACATTTCCTACATGTGCAATAGAATTCATGTTTAAGATTGATCATGCATTAGATATCCTGCTCCTTAGGTCCCATGTTTATTGCTTCAGCATCTCATTATGGTACTATCTTTGTCACTTAGAAAATCATGCTCTAGGATTAAACGTTGATATAAACCTGTTATTCATGTAAACTAGGTCTAATATTTATGTAATATTGTGGTACACTTAGAAATCCTGCCTAGGATAACAATGCACTAATAACAGGGCATTCTCATACTTGCTGCATATTCTGAAAACATGTTCAAACACTGTAACTTTATACATTTAGAAAATTCTGCCTAGGAATTATGCACACAACCCATTCTGCATCTTTATATGTGCATATCAGATATCATGTTTTAGGACTCATTCTCCGCCTAATTGCTAATGCATGAAAAAGGGACTAAAAACTGTTTTACCATAAACAACTGGTAGTAATATTGCATTTTGTCGCACCTAGGTACAACATGTTTAGGCAAAACAACTCAACAGTTTATTTAATAATATGGGCAACTACTGAGCATTATTTCAACGTATAGGCAAGCCTTAGGTGGTTAAAATTATTAAACTGGAAATATGCCTTTTCCATGTGTACTGCCTAAGTGTCAACAAGTTTAAAAATCCGTAGGCAAAACTGATTAAGACTTCATCGTTGAGTTATGAAACAAATCTGCCTCTTTGTTATTATCACTTAGATACCATGCTTTAGGATATGAATTAAGACTTTAATTGTGTTTGAGTCATGCTTCTTATGTGCATTATCTGTGGAGGTACTTGAGCCTTTTTTTGTTTATATGTTTATCCCCTTAATTGCAGTCCTATATGTTCTTGTTTGTCGCTTCGTATTTTGCCTTTAAACCTGAGGGTCTCCCTAGAACCCCCCTTATAGGACAAAAGTTCTAAACTTCTCCAGGGCTAATAGGAAGGGACGGGTAACAGCATGCAATAGGGGTCAACACTCGTTCTAATTACCTTTATGGGGTGGGAAAGAGAAGATATGAATATGATGACTGGTACGCTAATACCATGTGTAGCCACTCTTTGAGGAGTGGCATACTGGGTATTGCATTGATGTGATCCATATAAAAAAAAACCTAGGATACCCCCTATCCCATATGCATATTTAGACTATAATCTTTTTAAAATCTACTTAGATTTTAAACATTTTCAAACTTAGTAACATATGTGTGCTTAGACTGAGAATATATCAAAACCATCTACTATTTTAAACATTAATTACTACTTGTACAAATTCACAAAGGTGTTTGTCCGAGAACCACTGTTGTGGATTCTGAGGGGTACCTAACACCTTCCCCTTAGGATAAATTCAAGCCCTTAACCTATCTCTGGTTATCAAACTTGTTTGTAAATGAACCCCCCAATAGGTGCCCTAACGCACCTTAACTCGTTAGGTGGCGACTCTTTAACAGGAACGAGTTATCCCAACCAATATCAAAAACCCTTGACCGGTCCCGAAAGGAGTTTGGAAAAAGGGGGCGCGACACTAGTTTTAAATCAGATAATTTACATAACCTCACAGATTGTTAATTATTTATTTAATTCGTAGCGTACAAATATACTTATATTAGCAATAAGAAATTATTCTTTAGAGAAATACATATAAAACTGAGATTTTATTGTAATGATATATCAAGTGAATTCAACGATTCCAACTCTTTTTAAATATAAACTTTTCGGAAGAACTTTGTCTTAATTTATAATTGCAAACACACCTTTCATCAATTTGATTTCCTCAAATAGTAGTCAAAATATTACAAGTTTGTAGCTTAGATTGTCCAATATCTATGGGACGATATCATAAACTATATTAAAATTTGACAGAGTACAAGTAGAAAATCCTATACACATTAGCCTCGTCAAAGGTGCACCATTGGGATGAACAGAAAAGATACAATCTCACCAGGGCCTCATAAGAAATAGCGGACCTATTAGAAACTTGTGCCGCAACAACAGGTTGAATCACCCCAATTGGATGGGCCTTTCTCCTTCCTTTTTTGTCATTATTTATATTCTCAGACTTGTTTGTATTAAAGGAAAAGCACCAGATTTTGTATTTCCTTTTAGTTGATCATGACTGATGACTCCGGGTGTTGGGGAAGTGTTGAAATATTTTACTTGGGCATATCAGTACAACTCAAGTGTCACGACCCAAATTTCCATCCACAGGGTTTCGTGATGGCACCTAGTCTATATGACTAGGTAAGCCTAAAATTTGCGGAAATTAAGCGTAAAGCAAGAAAGAATAGAAAGTAGAAGTAGACGCAATACTATAAACTATGCCGCTCGGCATTTACATCTTTACTCTTCCCAAAACTCGAAATATGAACAACGTCGCAAGTTGTACACTATAGCTCTACACGACGAAACTGGAAAGATAACTCTATCTGAAAACTATATCTATACTAGGATCAGAGTGGGACTCGAAAGGTTCTACGGACGCAACAGAAATACCTCGCGGTCTCTAAAAGGGGCTGTTGCTCTCCTAACTCCGGCACTGAGTGCTGGTACCTGGATCTGCACATGCGGAAAAACATGCGCAGAAGGGCGTGAGTACTCCACATTCGGTACCTAGTAAGTGTCAAGCCTAACCCCAGCCAAGTAGTGACGAGGTCAGGTTGAGGCTCTACTGAGTTTGCATATAAAACAATTATAATTTAACAGTTGAAATAAATAGCAATAATGAACGGAATTTAAAATAAAACTAGAATGAATGATGTAAAGTAGCTCTCAGCTCAGCACAACATATAACTCAATAGATAATCGTGCAATGCAATACAGGGGAAAGCTCTCGGTTCTCAGTCCGTAGTCCCAATTTAAATATGCAATGCAGTACAGGGGGAAAGCTCCCGGATCTCGGTCCGTAGTCCCAGTTTAAATACGCAATGCAGTATAGGGGGAAAGCTCCCGGATCTCGGTCTGTAGTCCTAATTTAAATATGGAACGCAAGATGTATACCGTATGTAGCGTAATTCAATAGTTTAGGAAAAACAATAGTCAAATATAGAGTAAAATACTTCAACAAGGTTCAAATAGTAGTAATGAGTGGAAAATCAAGTAAAATCGATTGACATGGTTAAATCTTAAGTTGCTACTCAGTTTAAACCAATAATAGTAATAATAGAATTGAAAATGAGGTATGCCATAGAAAGAACGAAGGAAATTCAGTAAAAATAACCCATGCACGCACCCGTCACCTCACGTACACGGGGTTTTTATAGTGAAAAAATCAGTTAAAGATGCCTAAGAGAAAATCCCGAACAGAGAGTTAGGCAAGCCAGTTACCTTGACTGCGCTACTCAACCCGATATCACGCTCTTGCCACGAGTGTCGGACTCCGGGTGGCCCAAATCTATTCAATTCGATAGCATAATGAAAATAACATTTCAAGAAATCAAAATAATTAATTAATTCGAAGCTAATACGCGAAGTTAGGAATTTTGACCAAAACGCCCCTCGGGCCCACGTCTCGGAATCGGGTAAAGTTTACATTTTCCGAACCCTAATTCACTCACGAGTCTAACCATATGAAAATCTCTCGAATTGAAGGTTAAATACCCAATCAAAACCCCAAAATTTGATCTATGAAGTTTCTTCCCTTTTTTTCCCAATTTCTACTCAAAAGCATCGAAATTAAAGGTGGAATTGAAGATTAAAATCATGGAAATCGACCTATAATTGTTAGGAATCACTTACCCAAAACACCCAGGTGAAAAAGTCTTCAAAAATCGTCTCTCCCGAGCTCAAAAATTCAAAAATGGTGAATTATGACTTAAACCCTCGAATTGGGTCTTTAAGCGTATGCCCAGGTAACGTTCTATGTTTTTGCGGAAGGGCCACAATGAATGCGAAGAGTAAAAATGAAGCGGCCAACAAATGTCCTATGCGAACACTACACAAGGCCTGCGAACGCGGACCCCATCTTCCTAACCCTCTGCGAACGCGAAGGGTAATGACCCCCACCACTGGGACCCAATCTAAATCCAATACGAACACGAACAGAACCCTGCGTTCGCGATGCAGGGGCTGGTGTTGATACCCAATTTTTCCTCAAATTATTTTTTTTAAAAACTTGCATATATGCCTTCAAAATCAGTTTTATAATGATTGTCATTTTTCTATAATTTTCCATATTTTTATTAATTTATTTCTAATTTATTCAGTACTGTTTTATCCAATAATTAATCATAAATTGCATTAAAAATGATTCCAAAACATTTTTTGGCTTAATATATCATTTTTTATCTTATTAGTGTTTAATTATTTCACAAATTAGCCAGATTGGCATTATTTGGCTATAATTGCAATAACTTTGCAATTATAACCTAATTATATATTTCCTGCTATTTTAATTTGATAATCAGTCATTTTATGTTTTTAACACTAATCAATCACTTTAATTTCATTTATTTGGCCTTACTTTCATTTTTATATAATTATTAACAATTTTTTTAAATTATTTTACGGGTATTTAACATCTAGCCACTTTTAAACTCAATTTTAATTCGATTTTACCCGGACCTCAACCCATTTAACCAGCCCAATTGCCCAAGCCCAGTCTTTAATCATTCCCGACCCAATCCCCATTCGATCTGAGTCGTTGATTAATTCAAATCAACGGCCCAGATCACACCTTACCATAATTAATCTCTCAACTACCCCCACCCCCCCGACCCCCCATTCTTTGAGACGACTCTCTCTCTCTCTATCTCTGGTCTTTCCCTCTCCCTTGTCTCTATAACCTTCCTGTTCACCTACTTCTCTGATGGAGCTCCGGCCACCTCCGACCTCCCTCCTTTCGACTACCAGCCGCCACGACGCCTCCTCTCTCCGGTTACTTCATCTCTGAGACCTTCGGTGGTCTTTACCATGCCTAACTTGCTACAGGGGTTCCTGCTTGGTTGGTTTTCGGCTCTCTCCGGTGGGGTTTTTACGCGATTATGCCATAAGCACCACCATCCCTGAGTTTCATAGCAGGTTCTTCTACTTTCTCCGGTTTCTTATGAAACCCTAATTTGTGAACCTTCCGATCTTTTAGGTCTGTAACAGATCCATATATATTATTAGTTCTTTTCTCGTTTTCTTTAAAAATCTCTCAGTTTCCTAAACGATTTCTCTCATTTTTATAACTAGGGTTTTAAAATCCTTTACTAAAACAACTATTTCTAATTTCTCGGTACTATTTCATGATTTGTATTATGTTTGAGCATTATTGGAACCGTTATCTCTTCTTGTTTGAGTCATTTCGATAGAAACCCCCAAAAGTTCGTCGGTTCAACCTACGA
Source organism: Nicotiana undulata (assembly GCA_005239495.1). NCBI lineage: Eukaryota > Viridiplantae > Streptophyta > Magnoliopsida > Solanales > Solanaceae > Nicotiana > Nicotiana undulata. The sequence goes on along the minus strand of ML271610.1, from coordinate 19,002 downwards.
TTCTAAGTTTATTTGCGATAATGTTTTACCCTTTCTATTATGATTGCTATGTTTTCATGAGTACTCTGTGATTTTTTTGTAACTTTTGCCCTATGCTTGCCATTAAGGTTTCTGACTCTTCGTTACTTCTGCCTAAATCATGTTTATTCTGCTATTACCTTTAATTATTCACTATGTTCTATGAGAATCCCTAATTTGTGTGACTAGGGTTTCTGGTTCTCTCCTATTGTGTGTTTACTCTTTATAACCTATGTTGATTCTTAAATAAGTACTACTAATATTTGGAATCCCTAATTTCCTATGATTGATTTCCTTTAATTGATTTCTTGTGATAATCTTTACAAGTATTAGTTATTTCTTGCCTTATTACATGACTGATTTTACTATCAATTGACTCTTACAGTAGTGCTTTAATGAACCTGCACCCAATTCCCTACTATATGCTTACTATGTTCGCAATCTTTCCTTATTTGTTGTACACGATCTCTTTCCTTATTCGTTACATGCTCTCTAGCGTGTGAAGTGACACCCTCAATTAAGGGAAGACTTCTGATTCTTATTCTTTACTGATTCTCGAATTATTACAATTCCTGAACTAAATTGATTCTTTCCTTATTAATCCTGAACTTGTCCTCTTTGACTTGTTTGATCTTTTACCGTTTGAATTAAATCCCTTGACTTCAGGGAGCACTTGCCCTAATTTTCTGATTAATTGATTTCGAGCTCCTTAATTACTACTTGACTTTGATTTTTACCTTATTTACTACTTGCTTTTCAAACTATAAGTACTCCTGCTCTTTCATTAGACAAGGACATCAACACTATTCTAAGCTCTCTCTTGTGCTAGAACTCTTGATCTCTTTCTTTCTTTGCTCTACTATTGTTCTCTCTGCTCTTGTTTATTGTTAGTCGGCTGTAAGCCAAGGCATCATTGTGCTCTCACTTTGCTTTTGCATTCTGCTGTGCTCTCTTATCACTGGTAAGTTCTAATTAATTTCCAAGTCTCAAACCAATGTGTTTATTATTGTTTTAGTTTGTTATCTTCCTAATTTTCTTCTACTTGTGCTTCTACTGTTCAACATGCAATTAAGTCTCTTCTTTATCTTTTAGTACTTACCATGCTCTATCTCTTTAAGACTTACATGCTGAGTCAATAATGCTTATATGATTGTTGTCTATTCCTAATTTATACCTGTTATGCATGTATCCTACTACTATCTATGTTCATATTTATGCTTTGCCATTTCTTTATTCCCTGAACCTCTCTGAGTTGTGCTATTATGTTTGAACAAGTTTATTAAACCCATGTGCCACTTTCTGATCTATTTGTCCCCTCTCCCATCGTCTTTGTGTGAAATTATGTATTGCTAAGCATGTTTGAATGATCTAGTACTTCTGTTTTTTTTTTCAAAAGCTAATCTTTCAAAACAATTCTCCAGTTTTGTAAACTCTTTTCAACTAAAAATCTTTCTCTCCTTCTGGCACTTCACACTATTCTTATAAATTAGGTTCTACCCCCTTCGTGTGAGCACTGCCTTGGGGACCTCTAAGTACCCATTTGTGATGACCCAAAAGGTCATCTTAAATAATTTTAGCTAAATTTGTGTTTCAAGGCCTCGAAAGCCTCCGCTAATCTCCCCTCGATATGCGTGCGCAGCCCAGGCATGTAGCCGGGAAGCTTCTATGTGAAACTTTGATAAAAATGTAACTTTGAATTGAATACTTGAATAATGTTGACTTTGGTAAACGGACCCATACCTGTGATGTTACGGTCCTGGAGAGTCCGTAGGAAAATATGGGACTTGGGCGTATGCCCGGAAGAGAATTCCGAGGTCCCAAGCCCGAGAAATAATTTTTTAAAGAAAATTGTTTTCTTAAAATAATAAAGGATTTTGAAAATGAATTATTATGTGAAAACTGTGTTACCGGGCCCGTATTATGGTTTCGAATCCCGGACATGTTTATTATGTGTTATGGGACTTATCTGTGAAATTTGGTTTAAAACGGACTTGAAATGACGTAATTCGGATTGAAATCGGATAAGTTAAGCTTTATGAAGTTTTGAGAAAATTCTATGAGTTTTGAGGTCTAATTCCATGTTTTTGATGATATCTTGGTGATTTAAAAGCTTGAATAAGTCCGAAGGATGTTTTGGGAGTTGTGCGTGTTTTTGGGTTTTGAGCCTCGAGGGCTCAGGTGAGTTTCGGGTAGCTAACGGGGTGTTAAAGAATCAAAAAATCTGGTATTTTGGACAAGTTTCTGGTGTCTGGTGTTTTCTTATCTGCGATCGCAGCCCTTGCTCCGCGATCGTAGAGGTCTGCCCAGGTCCCTTCCGCGATCGCATCCCTTCGACCCGCGATCGCATTGTGAGACACCCAGTGTTCCGCGATCGCAAACCTCTTCCTGCGATCGCATAGGGTCAGCTAAGCTATGCCCCGCGATCATAGTGAAATAGGATAAGGCTCTCTGCGATCGTAGCCCTCTTCTTGCGATCGCGATGAAGGAAATAGCCTAGTTATTCTTTAAGTCCAAAAACAGAACACTCTACACGGGATTTCATTATTTTCAGCCTCCTCCTTCTTCCCCAACCTCCATTGAGGACCTCCGAGCCAATTCTTCCTCTATAGCCTCTTGGGTAAGTAATTTCTACATCGTCTTCTTCCATTTTCCATCATTAATCACTACATTCTAGGCCTAAAAACATGAAATCAAAGTGAGAAATTGGGTTTTTAGGTAGAATTAGGTTTTTGGGAAAATTTGGTGATCCAACCTCAATTTGGGGTCGGATCTTGAAACAAATCATATATTTTAACTCGTGGGGTAATGGGTGAACGGGTTTTGGTCCGAACCTCGAGTTTAGACCACTTGGGCCCGGGGTCAAATTTTGGTATTTTTGGAAGAATGCTAGAAATTGAGTATTTTTGCTATGGGATGGTGTTATTGAGTTATTATTGATATACTTAAGTTAATTATGCCTAGATATTGTGGTTTCGGAGTTGAATTCAAAGGGAAAGACGGTCTTAGAGGGTTGATTGCTATAGTTTGGACCGAGGTAAGTGTCTTGCCTAACTTTGGTGAGGGAATAGGTATTAATTGGTATGTGCTAAGTGATTATCATGTTCATTGCATAGGTGAGGTGTTGAGTACCTATGCAATGTGTGCCAAGCATGCACGTGAGTCTATTTTTGATAGAAATTGCAGTAATTCTTCCATGTTTAGCATATTATGAAATTGTCTTTACTGGGTAATTCATTCTTGATTGAAAGTATTGGTTGTCGAGTTGAGAAGTGTTGATACGTTTGATAATCCAAGTGTAGAGGATACGATCGAAGTGATTGGTTATAGCTGAGACCCTTGCCGGGCACTTATTGAGTATTAATTGATGTTTTCCCCTTTGCCGGGTGCTTTGAACTGCTTATTTCCACTATGTTGTACTCCTTGCCATTTTATTTGTTATTGTTTAGTGAGGAAGAGTGTAAAACACGAAGGGTGATGTCGTTCCATTATATTGATTACATTGCATAGTGAGGAAGAGCGTAAAGCACGAAGGGTGATGTCGTACCATGACTCATATTGATTATAAGCACGAAGGTTAATGTCGTGCCATGATACATTGTACATTGCATTGTGAGGAAGAGAGTAAAAGCACGAAGGGTGATGTTGTTCCATGATATTGATTACATTGCATTGTGAGGAAGAGAGTAAAAGCACGAAGGGTGATGTTGTTCCATGATATTGATTACATTGCATTGTGAGGAAGAGAGTAAAAGCACGAAGGGTGATGCCGTGCCATTGTTTACTTTTCTGATATTTATACTTGCTTCGTGGGCTATTGTATTAGATTGCCTCCCTTGTTTACTCCTACCTGTCAATTTGACTTCTTCGCTGCACTTGCTTCCCCCTTTAATGCCCCCGTACCCCTCACTTGTTGCTTATCTCTTTCCTGGTATTATCCTTGTTACCTGCTGTAGATTAAGACAGGTTATCGTTATCGTCAAGTCTAGCCTCGTCACTACTTTGGCCTAGGTTAGGCTCGGCACTTACTCAGTACATGGGGTCGGTTGTACTAATGCTACACTGCATTTCTTAATGTTGTGCAGATTACGCATTCGGACCTAGTGGACCGCATTGAGGGAGTCACCTTCAGTCCACCCAGAGCTTCAAGGTATACCCGCTGGCGTTCGTGGGCCTTGGTGTCTCTCCTACATTCGGATTCCTCATTGTCTTATTTTTCTCTTAGTTCCAAGACAATTGTATATTTCTTTTCAGACTCTGTATTTAGCACTCGGTTTAGATAGTCCGTGAGGTTGTGACACCCCGGTTTTGGGATTTTGCGATGTTGTTACCTTTATCATTCATTATGCGTTTTGGGAATATTATTAATTTTCTGCTGTAAAAACTTTTAAAGTGATTTGGAAATGTTCGGTAAAGGTTGAAAGTTAAGGAAATTGAGATATTCCAGTAGAGGTTGGAAAGTTAATTGGCTTTATTACTGTTACGTTGTTTTATAGATGTCAAAGTGTTGTGCACGTTGGCTTGTCTAGCGGGTTCAATGTTAGACATAGTCACGGTCTGAAAGGTGGGATTTTGGGTCGTGACAAGTTGGTATTAGAGCTCTAGGTTGCTTAGGTCTCACAACTAACGGACAACCTTGGTAGAGTCTGAGGGATCGGTACGGAGACGTCTGTATTTATCCCCCAGAGGCTGCTAAGTTAGGATACTCCTCTTCTCTTCATACTCTGTCGTGCGTAGTATATTTTTGTAAACTGATCGAGTTTCTATTCTATTCTCTCGCAGATGGCGAGGACGCGTGCTTCCCTTGGTTCCGCTCAGCAGCCCAACACTCCTGCTACAGCTCTTACGAGGGGTCGAGGTCAAGGACGAGACCGTGCTAGAGGTCAAGGTCGGGGCAGGGCTCAGCCCAGAGAAGCAGCCCTAGTGGAGGACCCTCAAGTCAAGTCTGACGAGGAGGTCCCAGTTCCGGAAGTCCCAGTTGGACCAGCACAGGTCCCATGGGGGTTCATAGCTACCCAGTGCTTTAGGACGCTCTTTTCCGTCTAGTAGGACTTATGGAGAGTGTGGCTCAGGCCGGTCTTCTTCCTACAGCACCAGCTGGATCTCAGGCTGGGGGAGGGACCCAGATTTCTATTGTTCATACACAAGAGCAGGTTGCCACTCAGTTTCAGACTCCGGCACCTCAGCCAGCCGGAGTAGCACAGCCATGTATTGTAGCACCTGTAGCTGAGGGAGCAGCTATGTCAGCAGATGCGTTGTGGAGATTGGACAAATTCACTAAGTTATTCACTGCTACTTTTACTGGTGCACCATAAGAGGACCCACAGGATTACTTGGACAGTTGTCATGAGTTTCTTTGGAACATGGGCATAGTGGAGTCCCATGGAGTTGACTTCGCCACTTTTCGACTATTTGGCGCAGCGAAGATTTGGTGGAGGGACTACTATTTAGCCAGACCAGTTGGGTATGCATCTTTGACTTGGAAACAGTTCACAGAGGTATTTTTGGCAAAGTTCCTTCCCATTACTCAGCGAGAGGATCTTAGGAGGCAGTTTGAGCGCCTCTAGCAGGGATCTATGTCTGTTACTCAGTACGAGACCAGGTTCATCGCTCTAGAAAGGCATGCATTGATGATACTCCCCACTGATCGAGAGAGAGTTCGGAGGTTCATTGAGGAATTGGCCCAGCCTATACGACTCCAGATGGCCAGGGAGTCGAGTACTGATATTTCATTCCAGGATGCGGCCGATATAGCCAGGAGGATTGAGATGATTTTGTCACAGGGAGGTGGTCAGGGGGCTGACAAGAGGCCCCGTCATTTTGGTAGATTTAGTGGAGCCTCGTCTGGAGGCAGGGATTCTTTCAGTAGGGGTCATCCACCCAGACCATTTCAGTCAGCACTTCAGGTATATCCTCGTGCACCGCCAGTTCATGTTAGCATACCACTAGCACCTATCAGTGCACAGCCGCTTCAGAGTTACCAGGGTAGTTATTAGGGTCGTCTGGGCCAGTTTCTGAGTCATCAGCCACAACAGCAGAGATCTTGTTATAGTTGTGGTATCCCGGGGTACATTGCCAGATATTGCCCTCGAGCTTTGAGTGGACCCAACTATCAGGGTTCCCGTGCCGTGGTTCCCGCAGCAGGTGCACCCTTATCCCCTCATCCAGCTAGAGGTGGTGGTCGAGGTGCCAGAGGTGGTGGTCACGTTCATAGAGGTGGAGCACATGCAGCGAGGGGTAGAGGCCAGGTTGCAGCAGGTAGACCCAGGGATGTTCAGATTGGAGGGGCTCAGCCCCGGTGTTATGCTTTTCCTGCTCGTCCTGATGCTGAGGCTTCTGATGCAGTTATTACAGGTACGGTTTCAGTTTGCAGCCGAGAGGCTTCGGCGTTATTTGATCCGGGTTCTACATTCTCCTATGTGTCTTCATATTTTGCCCCTTATTTGAGTATGCCTTGTGATTCTTTGAGTACTGCTGTACATGTGTCTACACCGGTGGGTGATTCTATAGTGGTAGATCGAGTCTACCGTGCTTGCGTAGTAGTTATTGGTGGTCTGGAGACTCAGATTGATCTTTTGCTTCTTGATATGGTTGATTTTGATGTTATATGGGGATGGACTGGTTATCTCCCTATCCTGCTAACTTGGACTGTCATGCCAAGAGAGTGACCTTAGCCTTGCTAGGAGTACCTCGTTTAGAGTGGAGAGGGACCCCTAGTCATTCTCCTGGTAGAGTTATTTCTTATATGAAGGCTCGGCGCATGGTCAAGAAGGGTTTTTGGCCTATTTGGCCTATGTTTGTGATTCTAGTGTTCAGGTTCCTTCTATCGAGTCCGTGCCCGTGGTTCGCGAGTTTCCAGAGGTATTCCCTGCTGACCTGCCGGGTATGCCACCCGACAGGGATATTGACTTTTGTATTGAGTTAGCTGAGGGCACTCAGCCCATTTCTATTCCCCCGTATCGTATGGCTCCGCCAGAGTTGAAGGAATTAAAGGAACAATTGCAGGATTTGTTGGATAAAGGCTTTATTAGGCCTAGTGTTTCTCCTTGGGGTGCTCCAATGTTGTTCGTGAAGAAGAAAGACGGCTCAACGAGGATGTGTATTGACTACTGGCAGTTGAATAAGGTTACTATCAAGAACAAGTATCCTTTGACGAGGATTGATGACTTATTTGATCAGCTTCAGGGTGCCTCGCTATTGTCTAAGATAGACTTGAGGTGTGGTTATCATCAG